>JAODAL010015475.1:0-83771 GCA_025379985.1 Phyllomedusa bahiana
TGGGGCAATTGGCTAATTTCCGTGCCCCATGCGGTTACCTCTGCTTGCTTCCCTGCTTTTTCTTGCAGAGCCCACCCCTGTCCCTGGGCTTCTTGTTCACTCCACTCTCCACCTTCTGTGGCTCCATGTTGCGGCGAGTCATCGCACCACAGGCCCTGGAAGTGACCAGAATACTACATTGAGTTTGAGAAAAAGCTCTTCTTGTTGACAACGGAGTTTGTAAGTCCTATGCCTGCTCCAACACAGGATTTACAGGAGCAAGTGCTGGAGCTCCTCTTAGATGCTGCCGCTCAGCTTGCCAGTCAGGCTCCGCCCCCCGGTGATTGGTTATTTCAATAATAAAAGCATTGCTTCCTTTGACTTGCAGAGGGAAAGTCTTGTGGTCAGAAACTTCAAAAACAGAGAAAAAAAAAATCTTATGAGCAACATGTGTTAAGACATTTGTCATAATAAGGAACTAAACACAGTAGGTGGTACAAGGCCTAGAAGACTGTAGCTCTGATTAAATATCCTCCAATGTTCATTCGATTTGTCAAGTTGGTACTTTAAGGAAAAAACATCAAAAGTCTGTTTCATCATTGCATTCTTATTAAGCTCATCAGATAGTTTATTAAACTGTTTTTTACTGCTATACATCCTTATGAAGTATCAGTATCTCTCACACAGCTTTCCTTGAGGCAGATGCAGTGTCTGCTAGAAGCAAGAAATTCAAGGCCTTCCTCCTCCCCCCCAGATGACACAGAGCGTTTGGGAATGTGTCCTATCAGCTAATGCTTCATAGGTACATGCAAATTATAATTTTGTTTTCTAGCGACCCCAATTAACCAATCATGTATGATAGAATAGTCATGTGATTAAAAAGATCTATTGGAATGTAATTTACTGTGATTAAAGCAGATTTCATCTCCCAGCCAAAGTGTATGGGTCATACTTCTCGAGCTCCGGCTGTCGGCAGCAATAATAACAATATAATTCGGAAGAGGCATTTAATTAGATAAAGGAGTGGAACGAAGATAATTTCCACACCTAATTTAATCATGTTGACAGTGGTCCCGGTGCTCTCAAACGCCCGAGGACTATCCAGAGGAGGCTGCCCGCCTTACCATCGACTGCACGGTCCTGGAGTTTCCGAATAATTTGGGGGCCCTTTGATCAACCCCACAGAAACGGGTAAGTTCGCAGATTTTTATAAAGTCTGTGACATCTGTTTTTCGGACATTCTAGTGAAAGTCTTTTAGTGGTTGTCGCCTCCCTTAGGAGACCTGTGAAAAGCGTTCAGTGTGCCTCCAGGGTGTGCCGGGAAACATGTATGCAAAATTATATGCGTATACCTTTAAACGCTACCAAGAAAATGCCCCTGCTTGTTGCTCTGTAAAGTATATGTGACTGGATAGTGTTTTTTCCCTTTCGGTATCATATTTCAGTGTGGGCCAGGAGCTGGGCTCCTATGAGAAAAAAAAAAAATGAAAATATCAGGGATACATCCCTAAGAAGCGACCCGGAAAGCGAAACCGAAGCCTGTCATAATTTAAAATTTACAGTTATATACAGATACAGTTATATACAGATATATTTATAGACAGATGATCTGAATTCCTGAAGAGAACGGGTTAAAGACAATTGCCAAAGCCTTTTTATAAACAACGATCTAAGAGAAATGGTAAAAAAAATAGCCATAAGCCTGTTATAGACAGAAGATTTAGGTTTCTGATAAGCCTGTTATACAGATGTTCCCTTCGTCCTCAGGCAGCACACAATGGGTTAATATCCTCCCCCAACCCAGCTAATGACAGAAGGAAAAGAAACGAGCATCAGGTTAAATTAATTCAAGCACTAATTGGTTACCAAACCTCACCCATATAAGCTCTCCTCAGACAGTGAACAGACCTGTTTTTCCTTCTGTCCCAGCTAACTTATTATTTTTATAATTATTTTATATTCACTATTTCTAGGTTTTTTATTATTTTACTACAGTGGCTCCTGTGGTGGAGACCCAAGAGTTTCTTGGTGCATCTCCTCATTCCACCACTTTTCTCCTGCCGGGAATCCCAGAGTTTCGGGGGCACCATGGCCTGGGGATGTTCTCAGCCTGCGTTCCAGTGCAAACTCAGCAGACTTCTTCCCGCGCTGTTAGCTGGACATTTTAGGCTCTACACCAGGAGAGAGGCACGGTATCAAAGGGGTCGGCCTCTGATGGCATACAATGGTGTTTCTATTTGCACTGCCATGGTGCAAAGGTAGGAGATGAGTTCTCTCACCTTTCAGCTGCCTCTGGTAGCCTGCACTGATCTGTATTGTTAATGTACTCCTGGGTCAGGAGACTGCTGCTCAGTGTATTCTGTTTTATTGTGCACTGCCTGCTGCACACTCTCCATGGTATAAAGTTAGGACATGAGTTTTCATGCCATCGGATGCTTCTGGTAATTTTGTGGTTTATCTGATTTTGCTCTTCTGGGTTTAGAAGATTGGTTTCTGCAGACTTATTTTATTTTCTGAAGTCTTACAGCGAATAAGCAGCAGCAAAACATGAGAATAGAAGCTGGAAGTTATGGCGCAGGTTCTGTGCTAAATTCCCCCGGGTGCTGCCTGGTAACTGAGTATATTTAAATCTGCCTCAAGGGGAGTGCGTTTTAAGAGAAACTAATCAATTATTATTTGGTTGTGTTTCAACTGCAAAAATCTATCAGAGGTTTTAGAAATCATCATGGGGGATTACTCCGTCTCAAACCGTTACAAAGATTACGAATTGGTGTTACCTCTCTGTTTAAACCGCACAAGTGCTCTTATTGGAGGGGTCTCCATTTAGTAAACCTCTTGTTATATACGTTTTATAAAGTTCCAAATCTGTTTTCAATCATGCTCTGCTCGGATATCTCAGCTTTTAGCTAAGAGAAAGCAAGTTTCATAGAGGGTCTTTTCTGGAGACCTGTCTGGCTTTCAAATTTTTACCGACATCCGTTTAATGATTAATAAAGTGTAATGCTTAAGTTACCCTAAGGAGCAGGAACGCCCTTTAATCTTACTATCAGACTTTCCTATAGCCTAATACCAGAGCTCCTAGCAATGCAGAACCCTTTTAAATTTGTTTAAGGGGTTGTGGGATAACTATAAACGTTTGCCTCTAAGTGGCCCATAGGGTTTTTTCGCCCGTTTTAGGCCCCAAATACTTTTTGCCTTTTGTAGGAAATGGTAATGTTTTCCGCTATCTACCTTTATTGGTTTAGTTCCCCGATATTGACAGTGGAACTGGGAGGCTCTTGTCAGTGAAAGCCTGTAAAAAAAAAAAACACATACAAAAACAAACACCCTCATAGGCTCAGTATTTACTTCTGAGAATGCAGTCTGGGGGAAAAACCAGAGGAAAATCCGCAGTTTAATTTTTTCAAACACCCACACAAATTGAGCTCTGGTTCTCTGAAAACAATATCTGGCATTATCATATGCTTAAAATAATAAGAATAATTGTAAAAAAAAAATTAAAAAAAAGTATACTAGCAAAAGACATTTACTTCAGATGCAGACTCGTTACTAAAGGACCAAATGAATGAGAATGCTGGATATTGCATGAGTCAGTTATTTTCCTTCTGCAGTAGCCTGTTGGGCTTCATTTGCCATTTTTTCCTCATTGCCAGAGCTCTGAATCTGAGTAACCTGATTTTCCAGTATGGCATAATAGTGGAATATCATTAACCTGGAGCCTGCCTCAGTTATGAGGTGTATTTCCTGTAGAAATCATAAAGCCATATGAGAGCTATTGCACTGTCTGCTTCATCCAGAAGATTTTATGGGCAATGGATGGTCACAGCTAAAGCTTCTTAAAACCCCTTCTATAATCCCCCCACCCATTTCTCCCTACCAAGTTTAGGCCTCACAGATAGTTCCATGACTGAAGAGGAAGAGAAATAAATAAAAAAGAGAGAAAAGCATAAAATAAATGAATAAAAATAAAAAGTCTTTAATTCCAAAGGGAAGGTCACTCTGGTCCAGAAGAAATCTCCCAATATATGGATTCTAAACTGTATCAATTGAGAAGTTACCAATCCTTATACTTATTTTTTCTATAACGTGCCTCAGATGTCCCTTCAGTTTACAAGGCTCAGACAACAAACCAGGTGTCTTGAGGACTGGTTCAGCCTCATGTATTCAATTGCTGTTGAAGGGGAGTTTGGTATCAGATAATTCCTCATGTACAAAGGTCTGGTCCGCCACTGTCTAATATATGTGTTCTCTAATTCACAGAGAAGTTCTCAAGTGGAGATTCAAGGCATTATGGGAAAGGAGCTGGAAAGCTCACTGCGCCCTCTATAGGTTGTAACAAATCCTCAATTTACTTCTGATTCACTGAATCTTTGAGAAGCAAAAAGGAATAATTGTCAAGCCAATATTGCTCATCTACATACGTGTTTCGGGGTTTTGCCCCTCATCAGTGTAGAGCAGAGCGATATTGGCTTGACTGGTGGGAGGCAATGAGTGGGTATGAGAAGGGGAACATCTCTCCTTATGGAGAGCACCAGTTAAGGTGTGTAGTGTTTTGACTGCCTACCCACTCATTGCCTCCCACCAGTCAAGCCAATATCGCTCTGCTAACACTGATGAGGGGCAAAACCCCGAAACGCGTATGTAGATGAGCAATATTGGCTTGACAATTATTCCTTTTTGCTTGTCAAAGATTCAGTGAATCAGAAGTAAATTGAGGATTTGTTACAACCTATAGAGGGCGCAGTGAGCTTTCCAGCTCCTTTCTCATAATGCCTTGTGAATGCAGATGCTTAGTAGTGGGCTAAAAGGCAATCAAAACACTAAAAACACCTTAAATTGGGTGCCCCCTCCATAAGGAGAGTGTTCCCCTTCTCATACCCACTATTGCCTCCCACCGTCAAGCCAAAATGCCCCTGCTCTACACGGATGGGGGGCAAAAACCCCAAATACGCCCCCCGGGGTATTCTTCCCTCAGCCCCCATGCCAAATTCCCTTTAATTTCCTGTTTTTTATTATTTTTTCATTTATTTTGGAGGCGCCCTTGTTTCCGGGGCGTTTGTACTTTTCCGGCGGGTACAAAAAAAACTTTTGGTCAAAAAATTTTAAAAAGGAAAATAATTACTAAAAACGGTTTCAGGGGGAAAGAGGTCCCCCCCCCACGAGGGGTTTAAAAAAATTCTAAAAGGGAAAGGGGGTGAAGAGACAGAACGTGGGGGGCCGGACATGTTTGTGGGGGGGAGCAGTGAAACCCATTTAATTTTGGTTAAAAGGCAACCCTGAAGGGGTGGGTTTTTTAAAGGTTTTTTTTTAAAGGGCCGGTGAGAAGGGGGAGAGTTGGGGTTTTGGGGGGGCCCAGTGATTTTCCCCCCAAAGTGGGGGGGAAGCACAAAAGAATTCTTGGAGACGGTTTTGTGAGGAGGTGTTTTAAGAGGAGAACAGAGGAAAAGGGGTCCTGTGAGGGGGCGGAGGTTTTTAAAGGATTAAGGAAAGAAAATATATGAAGGGGGGGAGGTTTTGGAGAGCCTTGTAGGTCAAAGTTGTTTAGCTTGAACTGGATTCGCGGGGCAAGGGAAATACCTTTTGAAGGGACCCGGCAGGGGGGAGGGGCAGGGGAGTAGCGAGGAGAGAGGTAAAATCAGATGGGCGCGAGAAGAAGGTGGGTTTGAAGGGGAGCGGGGGTGTTTAGCTGGGAGGCCCCCGGGAGGATTTGCAGAAGCCCGAGGCGGGAAAATGACGAGGGATGGCCAACCCAAATTTTTTATGTTTAAAGTTTAAAAAATGAGCGGTTTCCCGGAAAAAATTTTTTAGGTGGGGGTGACAGGAAAAGGTGGGGTTTTTGGAGGGCCCCGGTTTGAAGGGACAGATTGGAGTAAAAGATTATCCCAAGGCAGCGGCCTGGGGTTTGCTGGTGAGAGAGTTTTAAGCCATTAAAAAGGATAGAGAAAAAGGGGTGGAGAGATGGATTGGGGCCCGGGGGGGGGAAAAGATAATGAATTCGTTTTCTAAGGGTTTAGTTTTAGGAGAGGGGGGAGGAGAAGAAGGAGGAAATGGAGGACAGACAGTGGGGCCCGGGGGAAGAGAAGAGGGGCGACCTCTTCGGGGGCCGGAGTTTGTAGAGTTGGGTTATCACATACAGGTGGTATTAAACCCGGGGTAAGGGTATGGGGCTGCCCCAGCCCAAGAGTGTAGATAAAAAAGTGTAGGGGCCCGGGATGACCCCGGGGGGAAACACCAAAAAAAAGGGGCCCGGGGGGGAGGAGGTGGAGCGAGAGTGAAAAAAGTGAACTTTCCATCAGTGAGGTTTTGGGGGAAATATCCGGGAAAACCCCAAGTCCGTGATGCCAAAGGGACAAAGAGGATGTGAAGGGAAGTAAATTTGGTCGACATGTAAAAGGGCCCCAAAGGAAAGGTTTTGGAGGAAAGCACAAAAGTAGTGGTGGGTTTTGGCAGTTGCAAAGGCCCGTTGGTGACTTTGGTTTGGGGGGGGTTCAGTAGAGTGGGTGGGGACGGAACCCCGATTGGAGGGGGTTTAAGGAGAGAGTTGGTGGATCAATTTTTATAAAGTCCAAAAATTTCTCTTTTTCCCGGGAAAAGGCAAAACCAACCCCCCCCCTTTAAAATTTACTGTGGTTATATTTGTAGCCTAAGCAACCCAAAACCCCCGGGAAGTTCCGGGTTGAAGTTGAACAGCGGGGGCCATCATGCACCCCCAAATTTTTCCCTACCCCCCTCCCCTGGGGCACTTCACTTGTTATTTAATAATGAAAACTTTGATATGAAACCCTGTTGTATGATAACATCTTTGCCAGCACCCCCTGCAATTTTCCCCAAACAAAAAACCACCCCCACCCCTGAACCCACTCTCCCCTTTTCTCCCGGCCCTGGACACCCCCCTCCGTAGCTGCTATTCGACTTTCAATGTAATTTTAGGGGAAGCCCGGGGAGGGGGAAACAAGTTGCCATTAGTTTACAGGATGCCGGGACCCACACCCTGAAAACCCAAAATTTAAAAGGATTTCCAAATTTTTTTCCCTTTATTGCTCACAGCACACAGATGCGTCTAGGGGGAGTTTAAAAACTGTGATTACATTATCCATGTTTTGGACCCGTATATAAAAAAGTATCCCATAAAAATTGTGTTCAGTTTGCTGAAACAAACTAAACATAACGTACTTGAAGGGCCCCCAAGCGCCCAAGTTCCAATCGCGGGTCCTTACTCCTTATTTCTTCTGGAAAATTTTTTGCGTTCCCCCCAAGGGCCCATGTGCACAGGCCCAAAAAACCCCCGTTTTACTTGACACAAAGGGCCAAAAATTTTTCCAGAAAGGTGAAATACGGATAGTGGTACTTACAGTTTTGGCTTTGGCCAAATGTCTAAAGGGCTACTTTGGCTCCCCCCTTACCAAACCACAAATCCCCCCGGGGAAACTTCACCCTTTAAATTGGGGTTAAAACCCACAGTTCCTTTGGGCAAATTTCACCCACTTTCCCCTCCACCACCAAAAACCAACTCATTCTGGATTTTAACCCCTCCCTTTCGGAAAGCACCACCACCATCACCTACTCGGGCCACGGATTCCTTTTCTCGGGCGGGTTTCCCTTCCTTTCATCCATCAGCGCCGTCACAATACCCCGGAAAAAAACCCCAATTTCTAGTCCCTTTTTACCCCCAAAAAAAGCCCAATTTAATCTATTTGACCCAAAAGCCGGGCCCCCTAAAAAAAAAAACCCTATGGCTTTTTTACCGTGGAAAACCAAGTTCAAAAACATTTTTCTGCCCCCTTGGGAAAAAAGATCTTCCCCTTTGTTCCCAAAGAAATCAAGGCTGGGTTTACTTTTGGGTCTATCTTTCAAATCACCCTAAAAGAAAACACTGTTGGGGACACCCCAATCCCTTATCATCTGGGGAATTTTTTCCTGCCATCGTTTTTTCATTTTGGGAAAAGGGTCGCTTGGTTGAATCCTCATTTGAATATTTAAATTCTATTCAGACCCTACTGAATCCTTGGAAAATTTTTTTATCCCCGGGATGTCTCCCTTTTTTTCCAGGCCCATGGTGTGACATAAAACATTAAAGCCCCACAAAACCCTTTTTTAAACGGGTTGGTTATGGGGTTTAATTAAAACCCCCTTTGGGATTTTGGGAAAACAAAAGAGAAAAAATTGCGGGATTTTCCCGGAATTTCAATTTGTCCATTGCAAAGCACAGACTGATTCATCCCCAACATTTAAAAGAAGGTTTCAAAAGGCCCCTATTTCAAGAGTTTCCCACAGGGCTCTAAATTTCGCCAGCCCCCATATCAAACAATCAATCAATGAAAGTTTTTCTCTGGGTATAAACCTACAGATTCCTAGGGAGAAAAACGGTTCGCCCCCCCTTTCCAGAGCGCAAACCCTGGCGGACAAGGCCAACCAAAAAACTATTTTTTTTCTGAAAACCCGACCCCGGACAAACATGAGGCAGTGCCACGCAAAAGCTCTTAAAGAAAAAAAGGGAAATCTTGCTACCAATGGACAGCAAACTACCGCAATCCCGTCAAGCATAAATTTAAATTTCAACCTCAGTATCAAGTTTTTGGTCTTAACCGCCCCAAGGGTTCAAAACCCAAAAAACACAACGCAGACCTCGTCCCCCAAAATTAAACCATTCATTGGGGCCTCAATTTTCCAATTTTTAAACCCTAGTCCCTTTCCAACAAAAATATCCTTAAAATTTCATCTTATCCCCCTTTCCCCAACCCCAAGAACCTTTCCCATCGTCCCCCAAACCAATTTGGGTTCCGGGGAAAAAACCCTTTTTTTGCCGTTTTTTTCAATGCTTCGAGAACAAAAAATGTTTTGTTCCCTTTGAAACCCGTGTTGAGCAATCTTCAATTAAAAGGCCCCCAACTTCCTTTCCTTGTAAAATACAGAGTTCAGCCCGATCCATTCTTTCTCCTTTTACTTCCCCACCGGAAACATACTTTTTCCTGACTAAAATTTTTATTCTTGAAAATGGGGGGACACCAAATCAAAACTCAAAATTAACCTACCCTGTCCCCCTTTTGGACATAAAGGACTCCTGTCTACACTACTTATCTCTCCCACTTACCCCACTAAAAACTGCCCGGGAAATGTTTTCTACAAACCCCATTTAATGCAATATCAGATTTAAATTCCCTTTTGGAATGTATTTGGACTACAAAAAAACTCCCCCTTTTACATGAAACTCTCCCTGCGCTTCAAATGTTTTATCCCCATCAAGCAACACCCCCTGAAACTTTGACACTTTTACCCCCCTGAAGGGGGGTCTTAAGGGCCTGGGTTATGTCGGCATCCCCTTCCCGCTCACCTTTAAAAAGTCTTCTTAAAAAAGGGCGCTACCTGCCTCGCTTGCCCCAATTTTCCCTTTAAAACATAAACAAGAAAAAAACTCTGGGGGTCCCCAAACCCCGAACATTCCTGGGTTAAAGGGGGGGACTCATCCAAATGCATTTCTCCCGCAAAATACCATTGGGTTTCCCTGTTTAAAAAAGAAAAATTATCCCCGGTGAACCCCAAAAAATACGTTTGGTTAAGGGAAACCCGGAGGCCCGTCCCTTGCTGTCACAGAATTTTGAAAAGCCCCCTATGGCCCCCCAAACTCAAGTTCTTCTCAGCCCAAATTCTTTTCAAACTGCCTACTTTACATCCCATGGTTTTCCCGCAATTTTTCTTCATTCAGGGTCCCCCTTTTCACAAAGGGGGGGGTCAAAAAATTTTTCCCTTTTGCTTTCACCCTTTTCGTGGTACTCCCCCCACCCGGGACGAGGGGTGCTTTAAAGGGGCACAGAACTCCCCCAACCCGTTTTACTCAAGCCATGCAGGACATGTTAAAGATATTCTCTTGTGTACACCTGATTTTCCCAAAATTTTCAAATTCCAAGCTCTTTGAGTTTCTTTTAAAATTTGGCAATCAATCAACTGCAAAGGGCTCACAGTCCAAAGCTCCAATGGGGGGTTCTTTTTTAAAAATTGTATTCCTCGGGCATTGCAAATTTCAGGGGCCAAAAAACCTTAACCGGGTGGGTCGGGAAAAAAGCTGGGTGGGTCATTTCTTCACCCGGGCCCAATTTTTTAAAAAAACTTCAAGGATTTCTAGGCCTCGTCATTACTGACGTCAATGGAAAACCCAATGCCTCCCCGTCTTAAGCAATTTTAAAACTAATTTTTTTTTCAAGGACATTAGTTACACCAATGAACTTTCACTTTAGGCACAAAGAGTGTTTTTTTAAAACCTGAAAAAAAAAATTATCCACAAGTTCCGGCTTGGGAATCCCGGAAAACTCACAGCCTTTTTAACCCTTTTCCCATTTTGGGGAAGGGTATGGCCCAAACTTCAGAAGTCCCCGACACAAAAACGGAGAGGGGTATGACCCCTTTTTTGGGTATTTCTTTCAAGTTATTCCTTTGCACGGACTGTCCCTACTTGCCTCAGAAACTATCATTTTTCTGCACAAGGTTTTTTCTTGGCCCCTCCGGGTCAAAAAGTTTTTTGGTCTCATGGGTCTACAAGGGGGTCCTGAAAAAGTCGCAGCAAAATCATTCCGTAAACAGGCCATTTCCTTTTACAAAAACAATAATCTCCAAAAAATTTTTGGGAAAACTCGCAAGAGAATAAAAAGTGACTTTTGAACCTATATTTAAAATTTTGCCATAGGGAAAAATTTTTTTATTTCTCTATCTATTAAACACTAAAAGTAACTTTTATTATACTAACTCTTAACCTCTATACACCCCTATTTAAAAAAAACCCGATCTCTTTTCCTCATATTTTAACCCTTGCTTCTGAAAGGGGGAAAAACTCCCTTTCTATCATCAAGTCTGGTGGAACCCCACCTATTAACAGAGAGCCTATATATCAAATAGCAAAGTTACTAGCTTCAGTAAGGGATCCCAAGCCAACTACTTGGGCAGTCGTCCCTAATCTCATAGACACAGAACAAAAAGGCCCCCTGTGAACACCGTCTGCAGCAGGTGACACTTGTAGACAGAGGTGAGAGATCACAATTTAAAACGTCATGCCTGACCTCGCCGACATGTTTCGCCAGCTAACCTGGCTTTATCAAGGCTTAGAGGTCCGATCACATGTGTCTAAGCTCACTTCCTTTTTATATCATGTTAGGTAAACACACCCCATACAGGTGCTCACCAATTAGCTATCAGAGAATCCACATAAAACCACTCCCCCTTCCGCGCGTGCACACTCATAACATGTCCTGCTGAAGCTGCCACCATGCTCTCGTGAGCCAACAACCTTCAGTCAAATTTGCCATCTCCATAACAGGCTTGCGCCCCATCTTACGTACTGCCCGTAGCCAATGCAACTGCACCAACAAACACCTCAGCCCTGACTGTGATCGGCTTCCATCTCACTTCTCTCATAATTATTGCAACTGCGTGCCTCACCTAGAAAGAACTAAGCAGACTAGGTATCACATTACACAGCACACTGCCATCTTTGTCAATTCCATAAGCCCCTTCTCTTCAATATCTAATATGCATATTCATTGAGAATATAAACTCCACTGTACAATAGCCCCACTTTTAAAAAAATCCCCCATTAAAAGCTCTTCTTATGTTGTTAATTCCCTATTCATTCCAATAGGGGCTGCAGCCCCCAAAAAATTTAAAAATTTTCCCAAATGCTTGTTGTTAAAGGGCCCTATATTCATAAATATTTCTCTTTACATGTAATATTCATACCCCTTTTAAATTTAATATGTAGGCCCTACCCCCTACCCCTCCCCCCCTCCCACATTAAACCCTCAAAAGTTCCCCTTTGAAGATTCTCTCCTAAGGCCACAGCAAAGCCTTTTCAATCCCCCACATAAACAAGGGAGCATGTAAGAACTCCAGTATCCTCAAATCCCCCCCGACCCCCAGCTGAACCCGCCTCGTACTAAAACCAGCCCCGGGCAAGCGGGCCCCCAAAAAATTATTTTCCTACATACATGATTTACATACATGAATAGCCCCCTTGCAAAAGCACTATACATGGGGGGAGTGAGATTTACACTTCTTGCAAGTTTAGACGTAAGAAGCCCTATACGAAAAAATCAAAACATGACCTGGGGCCTTGAAAGCAATAAAGGTATTTTTTGAACACAAGGGGAAAAAAAATTTACGGAACACAATGTTTTTTGTTTTAAAACGCTTTTGGGTTTTGTTTTGCAAATTTAATTTTTTGTTTGATGGCCCCTTTTTATCCCCAAATTTTAAAAGGGTTTCCGCCATGGGAACTGTCTGTGCCCCAAAGTTTTGTAATTTTATTTTTATTTGGTTGGGGGGAAGGATGCAATTTTTTTTTTCTGAACACCTTAAAAATTTTCCCACAGATGGATTTTATTTTTGGGGGCGCTTTATTGTTTGATATTCTGTTTTTTTTTGGGGGAAGGGTTTGGGGAAAAATCATTCTGGATTTTGTATCAAAGCCCTTAATGATAAAAAATTTGGGATGAAATTCACATTGAAATTCTTCTGGGGGAAAATTTTTTTTTTGGATCTTGAAATTTTTGGGATAAAAAAAAAGGGGAAAGATTCAGACAAAGTTATTTGGAAAAATACGGCTACCAATAGTTTGTTCCCTTTTCTTATTTGGGCCATCCACCTTCAAAAAAAAAAGGGGTTTCCCATGGGCCCCAATTTTTTTTAGGGCCCCCGTAGAAATTTTTCCCCCCTAAAATTTTAACCCCGGATTTCCCAATGAAGAATGATAAAGTTAAAAAATGCCCCCCCCTTTATTTCCCCGGGGAAAAAGGGGGGTTTTCCCCAAAAAAATTTTTGGGGAGCGAAGGCTTTTAAATAGGGCTGTGACCATGACAGAGGAAAAATTTTTTTTCATTTAAAAAAAGAGGAAAAAAAAACCCCGGATTTAAATTTCTTTTGTTGGGTTACCTTTGTATGGGAGTTTAAATGAAATGGAGCTATCCCTTAAAAAAAACTTTGGCACATTCTGAGGGCAGACCCCTTTCTCTAAAGGTGATTTCAAAATTACCCTTAGTGTCATTTAAAAAGAAAAAAGGAAGAAATTTTTTGGGGAAGGGAAAATTTTGTACATAGTCTTTTTTGGGGAGGGGAAAATTGGAAAAAAAAACCGGGGTTGGGCAGTCCCCCGGGGGGGGTTGGGCTCATACCCCTTTGGGGGAACTTTTTTCTTTTTGTCCATTCTTAGGGGAAAACTAAAAAATTTTTTTAAATTTCCCATTGAAAAGGGAGAAGATTTGAGAAAAAGACAATTCATAAAGGAAAAACCGGGAGGGGGGTTTTTATGGGGCTATTTTTAACCCCCCCCAAAATCTAGGGGGGAAAAAAACCAAAACAGGATTTTCGTGTGGGAAATCTGGGAAACATTGAGTACTTTTTAAAAACTAGAGGTGACACCCCCCCAAAGCAAGACACTTTTGGGGGAAAGTACTAAAATGGCAAAATGGGGTGCTAAAATTTTTTGGGGTATATGTGTGAAAAAGTTTAGGGGAAAAAAAGGGCGATTTGGATGTAGTTTTGTTGCAGGAAGGGGGGGGGGGGCAAAAATGGATACACAGACTAAATTACATTAAAAACCTAAAGGCCTAAACAAAAGGTTTTTTCCTTTTGGGCATTTATTTGATCTTGCTTTAAACCCCCATATAATAAAATTTTTAAGAAAAAGATATATGTATTAAGTACGGTCAAGTTTGGGTTAAAGCACAGTTGGGTTTTATACTATGGAAAGCATCAAGTTCCCAAAGGGGGGTTTTTTTTTTTTTTTTTTTTGTTGTTTTTTTTTTTTTTTCCCTCCCTTCCATCTTCCTTCCCCCGCCCCCTCCCCCCCCCTTTCCCCCCCCCCTCCCTTTCTCCCCCCCCTTTTGCCCTCGTTTTTTTCCCCAAATTTTCCCGGGGGCCCCGTAATGATGACAGATTTCATCCGTGAGGCCAACCCTTTTCTATTTAACAAATTAAAGGGGTGCAAAGTAAGTGTTTTTGCAAGGGATATTCATGTATGTAACTTAGTAGAAAAATTTTTTTGGGTTTCCCGCTTTCGGGGTGGGGTTTGTACGAGGGGGATGCCCCGTGGATGGGGGTGGCATTTTTAAAGGGTACTGGAGTTTTTACTGGGTCCCATTGTAAAGTGGGGGTTGAATGGGGTAGCTGTGAGCCCCTTGGAAGAATCTTCCCAAAGGGGAACTTGTAGGGGCAAAACTGTGGGAGGGAGGGGGGGCTTGGGGGATAGGGGGCCCACAGTTTTATTAAAATGGTATGAAAATTAATGTGAAAAAGAAGTAGTTTAGAAAATAGTCGAGAAACAAAGCAGTGGAACCCTGTATTTAATGGGGGGCTGCAGCTCCCAAATTGGGAAGGGAATAAGCATATACATTTCATAGGAAAAAAGAGGGTTTTTTGGGGAAAAATTAAAATTTACAGTGGGCTATTGTAAAAAGTGGAGTTTTATTCTCAATTTAATATCATATTAATATTGAAGGGGGAAAAGGGGGTTATTTGGGGAAATTGGGGCAAAAAATGGGGAGTGCTGTTGTAAGGGGAAAACCTAGTCTGCTTTTTTTCTTTCTAGGTGAGGCACGCGTTGCAAAAAATATAAGAAGTGAGATGGAAAGCCCATCCCCCAGTAAGGGGTGAAATGTTTGTTTGGGGCAGTGCCATTGGCACGGGGAAAACCGGGAAGGGTGGGCGCCCCAAAACCCCGTTATGGAGATGGCAAATTTTGACCCGAAGGTTGTTTGGGTCAAGAGAGCATGGTGGGAGCTTCAGCAGGGCATTTTTTATGAGTTTGCACGCGCGGAAGGGGGGATTGGGGTTTTTTGTGGATTTTTGATACTAATTGGGGGGCATGAAGGGGTTTTTTTCCCAACATGATATAAAAGGAAGTTGGGGTTAGGGCCACATGTGAAACGGGCCCCTTTAAACCTTTATAAAACCCGGTTAGCTGGGGAAAACTGTCGGCGAGGGGAGGCAAGGGGGTTTTTAAAATTTTGGGTTTTCCCCACCTCTGTCCTTTCAAGTGTCACCTGCTTTCAGACGGGGTCCCCAAGGGGGCCCCTTAAATTTTTTCTTTGTCTATGAGATTAGGGGGGCGACTGCCCCCAGTAGTTTGGGTTGGGGTCCTTAAATGAAGCTAGTACTTTTCCCATGATATAAGGTTCTCCTTAAAGGGGGGTTTTACCCAGACGAAGATAGGGAAAAGGGGGTATTTTCCCCCTTTCAGAAGCAAAAGGGGTTTAAAATGATGAGGATAGAGATCAGGTTTTTTTTAAATTTTGTTTTAAAAGAGGTTTTAAAAGGTTTGATATAATAAAAGTTTCGTTTTAGGTTTTAATAGAAAGAGAACTGATAGAGTTTAAAATTTTGCCTTTTGGCAAAATAGTAAATATAGTGATTTTCCGTATACCCAAAGCCCATTACTGATGGGCCCGAGAAATTCCCCTTTGAAAATTTTTACTCTCAACCCAGCCACCCGCTTTTCCCCTCTCAAGGGGGGGAAAAAATGAAGACCCCCCTCCCACCACAGAATGAAAAACCAGAAATGCCAGGATGGAAAACCCTTTTTCATGGGCTACCTTGAAGCCTTTAAAACCCCCCATCTTCCAAATGTCTCCCCATCCAATTGGGGAACCCAGGAAATTTTTGTCTTTTCACAGATTTGAAACCAATATGCGGGGTGATCAAAGGGCGATTTCCCTCCCGGTTTTCTTTGGGTTTTTCTTGCAAAAAACCGTGAAGGGAGCATCTTTTCCTTCGAGAATGCCCCCCCAAAAAAAGGGAACTCTGGGCTGTAAAAAAGAAGCCCGTAAGCTCGCCGAAGAGAAGGGCCATGAAACATTACACCGGGCTCCGGGGTTTTGGGGTAGCCTTTTGATTTTGGCCTGAATGGGGGCCCCCGGAAGGGTTTTCCCGGGCAGCAGTGGGAAACCCCCTCAAGGGAAACAAAAAAGCCATTGGGCTCTGTGGCCCTGCTCCCCAACTGCCAGCTCAAGTGGCCCCTTTTTTAAAGATAAAGCCCATGGAAGAAAAAGACAGTGAAAAGAAAAAAAAATAAAAAAAAAAATTTCAGAGCTACTTGGCGCAAAGGCCGAGCTCTCTCCCATAGATTCGAGAGGGGAGGAGTGGCCCGTATATGTGCTGGGCTAGAGCAGAGAAGAAAGAAGGAGAATGGGGGAAAGAAAGAAGGAAATTTGAGAAGAAAAAAAGGAAAAAAATAATGTGAGAAGAAGAAAGAAAGGAAAGGGGAAGGAAAGAATAAGGGAACAAGAAGAGAAGAACCAAGGCAAGATTTCTTGAATAGGTTTTTTCCTGTCGAGACAATTTCAAAGTCGAACAAGCCCGAAGGAAAAAAAAAGTTGGGAGGAATTGGGAGCAGAGATACAACAAGATGGATTCTAGAGCAGCGGTCTCCAACCTTTTTTCCCCCGGGGACGGGTTTAATGCACGCCAATTTTTCCACGGCCCGGTGGGGGTGTGGTTATTGGGGGCAGAGTTATTAGGGGGTTGGAGGTTTAATATCACACACACAGGAAAAAAAAAACACAAAGTCTATGCTGTCATTTAGGGGTGTAGTATGGGGAAACCAGTATTTATAACTGCAGACTGATTATCAGCGCTGTGGGTCAGTATTATACATGTAAATAATATACATATATAATCTGCTCTGTTATTTTCTAAATATATATATATATATATATATATATGCCCCTTTAGTAAAGATAATATAATATGCCCCTGTAGTAATAATAAAATATTATAGCCCCCCTGTAGTTATAATAATTATAGCCCCCCCTTTAGTTATAATCATAGCCCCCTGTAGTTATAATAATCATAGCCCCCTGTAGTTATAATTATAGCCCCCTGTAGTTATAATAATTATAGCCCCCTGTAGTGATAATTAATAATGATAGTCCCCCTGTAGTGATAATAAATAATGATAGCCCCCCTGTAGTGATGATAAATGATAGCCCCCCCTGTAGTGATGATAAATAATGAGAGCCCCCCTGTAGTGATAATTAATCATTATAGCCCACCTGTAGTTATAATAATTATAGCCCCTTGTAATTATAATAATTATAGCCCACCTGTAGTTATAATCATAGCCCCCCTGTAGTTATAATAATAGCCCTCCCCCTGTAGTGATAATAATCATAGCCCCCTGTAGTTATAATAATCATTGCCCCCGTATTATTATAAATCATTGCCCCCTGTGTTTAAATAGATCATACCCCCGGTAGTTATTATAATCATAGCCCACCTGTAGTTATAATAATCATAGCCCCCCTGTAGTTATTATAATCATAGCCCACCTGTAGTTATTATAATCATAGCCCCCCTGTAGTTATTATTATCATAGCCCCCCTGTAGTTATTATAATCATAGCCTCCCTGTAGTTATTATAATCAGAGCCCCCCTGTAATTATAATCATAGCCCACCTGTAGTTATAATAATCATAGCCCCCCTGTAGTTATTATAATCATAGCCCCCCTGTAGTTATTATAATCATAGACCCCATGTAGATATAAAAATCAGAGCCCCCTGTAGCTCCAGTAGTTAAATGGAAAAAATAGAAAAGAACACGAGTTATTCACATTCGTCCCTAGCGCTCTGCTGCCTCCAGGACCTTGCATAGCGACTAGCCCCACGGTGCTAGGGGTTACGAGCCTCTGCATCATCTCCCTGCGTCGTGATCGTAGTATGCGGCCCTCAGTGAGCGCCGCATCTACAGAGATAGTAAGCGAGTCATTATCGCCCCTGCGTTCTCTCTAGCAGCCGCGCAACGTTGCGAGCTGTATTTTATCACCCTGCGCGTACCGGATATACAACGCCGTCGTAGGCAATGCGGCCCCCGATAAAGTCAGGTCGGCGGTATCTACGTTTAGCCCGCGCCTGCGGAAGGCAGGAGAAGCCTACGGCCGGTGCCGGTCCGTGGACCAGCGTTGGGGATCCGTTCTAGATGGAAAGACAATACTTTGCCTACAAGGGATTATATCCACTATACTACATGGCTCACTACGTAGGTAAATTATTATACAATAGCCCCCCTGTATTATTATAATCATAGCCTCCCTGTAGTTATTATACAAGCCCCCCTGTAAATTTTAAAACATAGCCCACCTTAGTTATAATAATCATAGCCCCCCTGTAGTTATTATAATCATAGCCCCCCTGTAATTATAATCATAGCCCACCTGTAGTTATAATAATCATAGCCCCCCTGTAGTTAAAATCATCATAGCCCCCCTGTAGTTATTATAATCATAGCCCCCCTGTAGTTATAATCATCATAGCCCCCCCTGTAGTTATTATATTCATAGCCCCCCTGTAGTTATAATCATCATAGCCCCCCTTGTAGTTATTATAATCATAGCCCCCCTGTAGTTATTATAATCATAGCCCCCCTGTAGTTATAATAATCACAGCCCCCCTGTAGTTATAATAATCATAGCCCACCTGTAGTTATAATAATCATAGCCCCCCCCTGTAGTTATTATAATCATAGCCCCCCTGTAGCATCCAGGCTAGTTAAATGGAAAAAAAAAGAAAAGAAAACAAGGTTACCACCATTCCCGGTCCCTGCGTCTCTGCTGCCTCCAGGACCGGGCGTGCGACGAGCCCGAGCGGTGCAGGGGGTGTGACGACGCCTCTGCATCATCTCCCCTGCGTCGCTGATCTGTAGATGCGGCCCTCAGTGAGCGCCGCATCTACAGAGATAGGGTAAGCAGGGACGGCTCATTATCGTCCCTGCGTTCTCTCTGCAGCCGCGCAACGTGCGCAGCTGTTTTAACCCTGCGCGGCCGGAATACAACAGCCGCGTAGAGCAGATGCTGGCCGCCCGGACTAAAGTCACCGGGCGGCCGGTATCACGTTAGCCCGGCGCCGCGGACAGGCAGGAGAAGCGCTACGGCCCGGTGCCGGTCCGTGGACCAGCGGTTGGGGATCCCTGTTCTAGAGGAAAGACAATAGACTTTGCCTACCAAGGGCATTATATCCAGCTATACTACAATGGGCTCCTAGTACTACAGAGGAACTAACCAGATGATTTCTTCAATCAACAAGATATATCTAGCACCCAGAATCTTCATTTCCCACGGCAAGTAGCCATGCTAGAAGTTGTGAAATATGCAATACAATACTTGTAACCCAGGAGGACTGATGCCAACACCAAGGAAGCATTTGGCTAAACACTATATCCTCTCCAGCGGATCACATTGAATTACCCAAGAGTGGAAAGTACAAGTATGTTCTAGTGGTGGTGGATATGTTCTCAGGATGACCTGAAGTTACCAACATGACTGTCAGAACCACTGTGAAGAAACTATTGACTGAATTGATATGCAGATCTGGGATCCCTGAGGTTATTAACCCCTTCCCGACATAGGGCGTATGCATACGCCCTAGCGGGAAGTGACTTCCCGCAAATGGACGTATGCATACGCCCTGGACCGCTGGCCGCATGCTGTATCACCCCCGGCCGGAGTGAGCTCCGGCCGCAGGTGATTACCGCTTCATTACCGCAGCTGCGATAATAAAGCCGCAGGCAGCAGGAGTGAGCTCCTCCTGCCTGCTCCCGGCGGCTGCCGCACTGTAGTGCGGCACCGATCCCCTGTCTGATGCCCTCGGGAAGTGAACGGCACTTCCCGGAGTCATCTGTGATGTCACCATGCCCGCAATGCATTGTGGGCATGGTGACAGGTGGATGTCATGGCGACCAGTACACAGTACTAATACTGTGCACTGGCCTGCCTTCTAACAGCAAACTGATGATTGCTGTTAGAAGAAAAAGTGAAAAAAAAGTGAAAATAAATGTCAAAAGTGAAAAAAAAAGTAAAACACAAACACAAAAAATAAAATAAAAACACGTACACCGCCCTTTTCCCCTTTACAAACGCCAATCGCCCCAAAAAGATCAAAAAGAAATAAAGTAAACATATTTGGTATTGCCTCGTGCATAACGATCCACCCTATAAATCTATCATGTTAATTAACCCGTACGGTGAACACCGTAAAAAACAAAAACAAAAAACAGTCACAGACCTGTGATTTTTGTACATCCTGCAGCACGTAAAATAGAATAAAAAGCGATCAAAAACTCATATAAATGCCAAAGTTATACCAATTAAAACTTCAGTTCATCCCGCAAAAAAAAAGTCCTTACACGTCACTGTATACGGAAAAATAAAAAAGTTATGGCTCTCAGAAGACAGCGATGCATAAATATTATTTAACACAATAAAAACACTTTTTTTAAAAATTTTTTAAAGTGCTTCAAAATTAAAAAAACTATATAAATAGGGTATCGCCGTAATCGTATCGACCCAGAGAGTAAAGCTAACTGGTCATGGATACTGCACGGTGAGCGCTGTTAAAAATAAAAATAAAAAACACTACTAGGATTGCAGTATTTTCTTCACCCTGGCCTCCAAAAAACGGATTCAAAACTGATCAAAAAGTCTTGTCCCCCCAAAAATGATACCAATAAAAACATCAACTCTTCCCGCAAAAAACAAGCCCCTACACAGCTCTGTACACAGAAAATAAAAAAGTTATGGCTCTCAGACTATGGCGATGCAAAAACGTGTTTTCCTTTTTGAATAAAAGTGTTTTTATTGTGTAAAAGCAGTAAAACATAAAAAAATATACAAATTGGGTATCGCTGTAATCGTATCGACCTGCTGAGTAATACTAGTATGTCAGTTATACTGCACGGTGACCGCTGTTAAAAAATAAAAGTAAAAAACACTATGAAGGAATGCTGTATTTTGTTCAAAATTGCTCACAAAAACCTTAATAAAAAGTGATCAAAGCGGCATATGCCCCCCATAATGGTACTAATAAAAACGTCAACTCATCCCACAAAAAACAAGCCCATAATCAGCTCCGTATACAGAAAACTGAAAACGTTATGGCTATCAGAACAGGACAACATAAAAACGCAATTTTTTATAGACCTATTTCTATTGTGTAAAAGTAATAAAACATAAAAAACTATATAAAATCTATCATTGCAATTGTACCGACCCCCATAGTAAAGATATCCTGTCATTTATACTGCACGGCGAACGCTGGAAAATTTAAGCACAAAAAACAATGACGGAATTGTGTTTTCCCCTCATTTTCATAGCCCAATGCAAAAAAAAAAACAAACTTTGGAACATCTGTGCACCCAAAATGTACAATACACCCATAGTTGAGATCTATGAGGCGTGCTGAATCCAAAATGGGGTGACTTCTGGAAGGTTTCACCTGTTCTGGTACTTTGGGGGCTTTGTAAATGCGACATGGCCCCACCTAAATCTGTGATCCAAAAGTCAAATACTGCTCCCTCCCTTGTACGCCCTGCAATGCGCCCAAACAGCAGTTTAATACATTACATGGAAATCCCTAAAGAAGCATTTATGCTATCTATCATACATGAAAAAACTTTGAAACACTCGTTTTACATATCATGATAGAACATTTTAACTGCCCACGACTTTCCCAACCGTGGTCTCAAATCGGCAGTCCTATCCTATCTTTACCTCTCAATCGAGCCAATCAGGCTCTCACTGGGTCACCGACCACCTTATTCAGAGAGAAAAAATAAAAAACACCCAACCTGCAAAGCTGCCCTTCTTATGACAGCCTGTGAGTGTGGGCGGGGACAGAAACCCAAAATGGAAGCACCCCTTCCTTTCCATATAGGTTAAAATCAAGTGTCACCAAGTATAATTATGTTTCTGCAAAAACAAAAACATTTCTAGAAAAAACGTAGTTGAGAGGCCTGATTGGCTCGAATTGAGAGGGTAAAGATTTGGATAGACTGCCCGTTTTGAGACCACGTTGAAAGTCGGGCAGCTTAAACATGTTCTGATCATGATATGTAACCGAGAGTCTCGAAGTTTTTTCATGTATGATAGATAGCATAAATGCTTCTTTAGGGATTTCGACGTAGTGTATTGCCCCCTTTTTTGCAGAAATGTGCCGCTGGCGGCGGTCTGTGTGTGTACATGTATAATTACATGTGTGCCGCAGCCCTGCCAGTGGCACCCAGGGTTTTCATACGTTTTTACGAAAGTTTTTGTGTGCAGAAACATACGTTTATACTTGGTGTACATTGATTTTAAAACCCATATGAAAGGAAGGGTGCTTCCATTTTGGGTTTCTGTCCCCCGCCCGACTCTCACAGGCTGTCATATAAGAAGGGCCCGCTTTGCAGGTTTGGGGGTTTTTTTTTATTTTCTCTCTGAATAATGGGGTCGGTGACCCAGTGAGAGGCCTGATTTGGGTCGATAGAGAGGTAAAATAGGATAGGACCCGCCCGATTTGAGACCACGTTGAAAGTCGTGGGCAGCTTAAACATGTTCTTATCATGATATGTGAACCGAGAGTCTCATAGTTTTTTCAAACAGCAGTTTACACCCACATGTAGGGTATTGCCGAACTTGGAAGAAATTGTGTAACAAGGTTTTGGGTGTTTTTTTACCAGGATGCCTTGTAAAAATTAAACATTTTCAGCTAAATTGCAGATTATTGGAAAAAAATATTTTTTTTTCATTTCACAGCCTAACGCTAAAAAATGTTGTGACACACCTGTGTGGGTTGATATGCTCACTACACCCTGGATATATTCCTTAAGGGGTGTAGTTTCCAATATGGGGTCTTTTTAGGAGTTTATAGTTTTAGCACTAGGTGTCGCAAACCTGAAATGGCCCTAAATAAAATGGTTAATGAAAATGAGACCCCAGAGTCCAGTAGGTGCTCCTCCTATTCTGAGGCTTGTGTTGAGCCAAATAATGCACTAGGGCCACATACAGGATATCTCTGAAAATGGCAGAATCTGGGGAATATTAAGTTGTATTTCCCTGATCACATTTACCGTATTCTTGTGAACAATGTATAAAAATTGAAAATCTGCAAAAAAAGTGAAATTTTGAAATTTCACTTCCACTTTGCTTTAATTCCTGTGAAACACCTAATGGGTTAATAAACTTCCTAAATGCGGTTTTGAATACTTTAAGGGGTGTAGTTTCTTAGATGAGGTCATTTATGGGGGTATCTAACATACAGGTCAATCAAAGTCACGTTAGAACTGGACTGGTCCCTAAAAAATGTATATTGCAAATTTTGTTTAAAATTTGGAAAATTACAACTAAATTTCTAAGCCCCCTAATGTCGTAAAAAAAAAAAAGACCTTTAAAAAAAATGATGCCAAACTACAGCAGACATAGGGTAGATGCTAGTTATAAACTATTTTGAGTGGAATAACTATCTGTCTTACATGCAGAAATTTTTGAAGATTAAAGTTGGTAAATTTTTCTAATTTTTCACGATTTTTTGATATTTTTCACAAATAAACAAGCATTTTTTGGACCAAAATTTCTTACTATCTTAAAGCACAATGTGTCACGAGAAAACAATCTCTGAATCACATGGATAGGTTAAAGTGTCAAAAAGTTATTCTCACATAAAATGACACATGACAGATTTCAAAAATGGGGCTCTGTCAGAGAGGCCAAAACTGGCTCCGGCGGTAAGGGGTTAAATCTGACCAAGGACCTGCCTTCACTGCAGAAGTAACCAGAGACCTTTGGAAACTAGTAGGAGCTGACCTCGACCTGCACACTCCCTACCATCCTGAATTTAGTGGGAAAGTGGAAAGAATGAACCCCACTCTGAAGAACAAAATTCTGAAGACTAGCAAATAAACATCTCTTCCCTGGCCCGAGATCCTACCCATTGCATTCTATTCTGTCAGAAATACCCCAGACAGCCCACTGGTCTCACTCCTTATGAGATATTATTCTCAGGCCCACCCAGATTAGGGAGGTTTCACACATAGCAGTTGCGTGCAGGGAATGATAGCCTTGTAAAATATGTTATAAATCTGTGTAATGAATTGAATCTAATCCATGCCATAGTGTTCCCCTCCATTTCAGATCCAGACTCTGATCAAAGCTACAACCTCCTGCTGACTTTGTGTGGGTGCAGAAACACATCAGAGATTCTTTGGAGCCCAGATTTGGCCATACCAAGTACTCCTGATGTCCCCAACCTCAATGAAACTTGAAGGAAGAACCACCTGGGTGCATGCTTCACACTGCAAGAAAGTGACTGCGACCAATAAGTCATTATGAACTTTCCCTTATCCTTTCATATGTTGTCTAGTCTGGATGTAACAATGCAAGAGGGACAACCAAGGGGGGTGCCTGATGAATTCAAAGCTAGGGATCAGGTCAAAGCAGGGTTTGAATCACTTACGCCCCAAATAACAATCAACAAAAGTATGGACTGGGTAAATTACATCTATTGTAATCAACAGAGGTTTGATAATTACACCCGAGATGCCTTACAAGGTATAGCTGAACAATTAAGCGCCACCTCCATCATGACTTTCCAGAATCATTGAGGGTTATGAGATTGTAAACAATCCATAGATGCCTCTGCCGGGGACTGCTCTGAGGTGGCACCTGGCGGTCGTTGGTCAACAGTCATCCTTACCATCAAAGGCTCTGCGAGGAGGCCGGCGGTTGCTTGGTTACGCCCCTTGGAGCAAGCCTGGCAGTGGTTCAGTGGGTTCAACACCCGCTCCACCTGTTCACCCTGCTGTCTAAGGAGAGTGACCTTTACCCATTCTTGTTCAGTTTAGGGAAGAGCATCAATCATCATTCCCGCTCTAGGGGGGAGCATTAGAACAGATTTTGATGTTTTTAGGGGGGACTGTCAAGTTGGTAATTTAAGGAAAAAACATCAAAAGTCTGTTTCATCATTACATTCTTATTAAGCTCATCAGATAGTTTGTTAAACTGCTTTTACTGCTATACATCCTTATCGAAGTATCAGATATCTCTCACACAGCTTTCCTAGAGGCAGTGTCTGCTAGAAGCAAGAAAGTCAAGGCTTTCCTCCTCCCCCCAGATGATACAGAGCGTTTGGGAATGTGTCATATCAGCTAATGCTTCATACGTACATGCAAATTATAACTTGTCTCTTAGCGACCACCAATTAACCAATCATGTAGTGATAGAATAGTCATGTGATTAAAAAGTTCTATTGGAATGTAATTTACTGTGATTAAAGCAGATTTCATGTCCCAGCCAAAGTGTATGGGTCATACTTCTCGAGCTCCGGCTGTCGGCAGCAATAATAACTATATAATTCGGAGGAGGCATTTAATTGGATAAAGGAGTGGAACAAAGATAATTTCCACACCTGATTTAATCATCTTGACAGATTCATATGTATTGAATGCACAAAACAAAACATATATATCAGAACTCTCCAGTGTCAGGACAACTTGCCAAATAGCTGGGTCAGTAAATTATCCCTGTCTTGTGTTTTAGACTTTGTAGTGGCACAAGTGGTGGCCCTGGATGGCGCTCTCACTCAAAACTCTCCTTCACCAACTCAGTTGGTGGTTGGCTAGCTTTTTTTTTTTTATCTGCATATGAAAAAGAGTTGCCTTGATTAGACATTTCCTTTAACCTCTATCTGACATTTGATGTAGAAAGTATGGAGCAGACTCACCCGCTGAGTCCACTCCATGCCCAGCAGGGCTACTAATTTTAGTACTTCCTAGTACTCCTGTTACAGCCTAAGATGTGTTATAGTGAAGTTTTATTAGAAAACTATTCTTTAATACTACTGTATTAAAGAATCCTGCACAAGCAATTGTGCCCCTAAGACCTTAGGTATCCTGGGGGAACTAGAAGTAATAAAAAATAAAAAAAACCTTTTGCCATTTGATTATAAAAATTAAAAAGCCGAACATAATTGGTATTGGTGTCCTTTTAAAAGTTTAATCTTTAAATGTCAAAATTACATTTTTTATGGGTTCTTTCATACTTCGAAAAAATGTATCCCAAAATGGTACCATTAAAAACTACACTTCAACCCACAAAAAATGAGCCCTCACTCAAGTCTACAGACAGAAAAATAAAAAAGGTAATTACTTTCAGAAAATGTTGCTGGAATGTCAATTTGAAAAGTTTAAAAAAAAATTATAAAAAAAATATATATTTATAGATAGATAGATTGATATATATATTTAAATACTGAAACATAACGGAAACTAAACGGATTTGATGTTGCTGGAATTGTACCAACCTGCAAAATAAACATTTCTCATTTTATACCACACAATGAGCTTCACAAAAGTGAACCCCATTCAGTCCTTCACCCTCCCCTCCAAAAAAAAATAAAAAAATCACAATTGCGTCTTTTGCCCATGTTCCACCTAACAAAAAAATGTACAAGCCATTAACTCATTTCACGTCATTCGTCAATAGCGACGTCTTTTGGCGTCGCTGCAGACATCGGAGTTTGTGGCGCCCAGCCCGACAGAGTCCAGGGAACGGCTGCACAGTCAGCCCTGGGGACCTAGAGTGGCCCCAGGGCTGTCTGTGTAACAAGCCAGGTATCAGGGCAGCCTGTGTGCTGTCCTGATCACTGCCTGTGTAAAACTGAAACAGATTATAATGTATACATTACTAAGTGCAAAAAGAAAAAAAGTAAAACAGTTCTCCCTTCTTGGGATTTAAAAAAAAAGTAAACATAAGTGAAAAAAAAAAAAAGAAAGAAAAATATTTAATGAAAAATAATTGTGCATACATTCCCCAACACAAAAAAACCCCAAATAAATTAGGTATCCACCAACCGTAAAAACTTGTAAATTAAATTAAAGGTTTAATGTGAACTGTGAATGATTTAAAAAAAAAAAAAAAAAAAAGTTTTTAAAAAAAAATAAGTGAATTTAAACATTTCCCCATAAAGACAACCGACTTGAAAAAATAAAGCCTCATACAATGCGTCATTAAAAAAAATAAAAAAGTTACTTCCGCGATAAATCCCGCCCCCTTAGACCTTTGGGGTTCGTCCCCTGACTCTATGGACGATACTGGTGGTGTTGGGCCTCCTGTCCAGTCCCCCCGATGGAAAAAACAACCTCACGCCCCTCTCCCTACAAAAAGGGACTTTAAACAATTTTTGCTAAAAGTTAGAGCCTGTAGGGGCCGGGGATAGCCGCAGTCAGGGGGATATTCGCCAATTTCTGGTAGGGTGGACATTTTGGGAAAAATCACAATATGACACCCCCGTTATGTCCGGATTTTAAGCCGTTATGGCGTACAGGCCAAAATTTTGGGGGAGGACCAACAGAACCCTGGGGATCGGAAACAGGGGTAGAGGAACAAATAAGAGTTAGGGGCCTCCGGGGGGGGGCAGGCGGGGAAAGATCTAATCGGTTTGGGGCCCGTGTTTAAGGGGCTGCTAGGTGAGCCTTTCTACTCAAAACATCAAGTTAGACCGTCCCCATGGGGCTCAAAACCCGAAGGGCCCTGCCCCCGCCCTAGAGATGTTAATTTGCGTCCAGATTTTCAGCTAAAAGAAAGAATTAGGGCCCTAAACCCGATTTTTGACACGTTGGAACATCAAGGAGCCCATTTACATTTTTCCGGCCTTTTTTCTGGGGTTACTCTGCAAAAAAGGGAGACAATGCGACCTTGCGGTATCTTGAAAGGGGGGAATATACATATCGGTGGGGGTTCCCCTTTTGCCTGTTAGTGACGAAAGGTGGACCTCTGCGCTCTTCGGGTTTATGGGTTTTCCCCGATTTCTGTCCCCTTTGGGACATTCCGTGCCTGCCTGCCCAATGGGCCCCGTGGCCTCCCCAGCTCCGGCCCAGATTGGCAGCGGTTCAATCTCAACAAAAGAAAAACGCGCCCTAGGACCCCTGAACCCTCCCCTCTCATGGGCCCGGGGCTTTCACAGGGACTGAAGGTTGCGGGGAGGGGGTATTGAGGTTTCCCTTCCCGGTTCTAATTCGGGGGCTGTCTGGTATGGCAATCTTTGTCTTTATTTCTTTTGTTTTACTTAGGTATTTCTTCCCTCAGGTTGTTTAAAATTTAATTGTGCGGAAGCTTTGAAATTGCTGATTTTTTTTTTTTTTTTCTTTTAAAGGGTTTATATTTTCCCCCCTTAGCCCCTAGTTTTACAGCAGGATTTCCCCCCCTTTAATAGCCCATGCGAGGCATTTAAAATTAGTTTTTTCGTGTCAGTGGAGTTTGTGTTACTAATGTGTTCCATTAACTGGGGTGTTTTCTATTGCCCCCTAGAGGGGGTGTTAGTAATAGTTGGGGTTATCCCGGGATTTCTTAGTTCAGTATTCAAGTCCTTGTGCCTCCCCGGAAACTCTTAAGTTTGGTTCTAGAAGATTTTCAAATTATGTTGTTTCTGTGTTTTGTTTTGTCTTGTGTATCCCCTTTCCCTCTTGTTTAAAATGCCTTGAAGTGCCCCCAGCTTTTTCCTTTGCAGTTGGGTTGTTGCAAAAAACCTTTACCTTGCAATCCAGCTTTATAGGGGTTTTTATGTATTAACTATCCCAAGGGTTAAGAAAGGTCACTTAATTCAAGGGGCCTTAACCTAACCCCAAAAGGGCGGCTCCTACTACGGACCCAAAAAGGGAATAGCAGTATTGTCTTTGTGCAAAAGACCCACTTCAATGGGGAGGGCAATTTCTTTTTTGTCAAGCACTTGTACCTGTACAATATTTTTGCTTCTCAGGATGGGGAAAAGGGGGCCGGGTCCCCGCCAATTCTAGTTTTGCCCCATACAGTTTCATACTGCTTTCTCTGATCTGGGGACACTTTCTGTTTTTGGAGGTGTCGCGGGGGTTTACCCCCTATTACCTTATGTAACCTTATCGCCTACCGGGCAGCCCCCTTCCTTAAACCTTTCCCTTCCCCTGTCGCTTTATCCCCTCCCCCGACAAATTTGTGGGGGAAAGACTTTAATCTTTTTTCTTAAAGGGTCTATATAAGCTACAATTTACTCCAAATACTTCTTCCCCGGTCCCAGGGTTTGTCTCCCAGGGGCTTTCGCCAATGATACGACGTTCAGTTATTCGACTGGGGCTTTTAAACCCACCCTCGGATGGTCTATATTTTTTCCGAGCCCCCCAGTACACTCCGGGATGGACATTTTTTTGGAAATGTTTTAGCTTTTTTCGAATGATGGAGTCGGTGGGGGGGGCTGTTACATGGCGGGACCAGCCCAATCAGTTTACTTGACGTCGGGAAACATTTTTGAGGAAGTGCCCTGGAGACTAAACAAATTTTTGCTTAAGAACTCCAAAACCAGGAAAATTTGCGACAACTTTTAAAGGAGTTTTTTTGAGATTAATACGGGCTCAGTGGGGGTTCTGCAATCTCTTAGGGAGGCGCATAAGGGGGTTTGATGGGGGAAATGTATAGCACTGGGATCCCGTCTGAAAAAAGGAAGGGAATTCAGAGGAAATTTGTTTCCCTTCCCCCCAGCTGAAGCTGCGGAAGCTAATTACAACAAACCCACGGGAAAAATCTGCGGCGATTTTGGGGTTTGCGGTCAAAATAAAACCCTTGCGTGCATGTATGAGAAGTTGTTGGTTTTTTTACGTATAAATATTATGAAAGGGCCAACAAACCTCATTCTTATTGCAAAAAATGCTTGGGTTTTAAAAGGCTGTCCCCCCCCTACAATATAAAAAAATGGCCGGGACCCCCGTTTTCTGACCCGGACCTGTGCAGGCCTTTTCCACTCCTTTTACACTAAGTATATTTTCCCCAGAAGGTTTCCCTACGGCCCCCCGGAGAACGGAAGCCTTTTTACGGGAATTTTCTTTGTCCTGACTCCCGAAACTTGCAAAAACGGAGGGCCCGCTGAATCTCCCGATCACTGAAGAGGAGATTTTTGGGATACTCTTAAAGGTTGCCGTCAGGAAAATCTCCGGGGCCCAATGGCCTTACCTTCTTATATAAATATTTCAACTTTCCCCGCTACCCACTAGGCTGCGGTCTTTTAACCTTTCTGAAAGGGGTTTTGGTTCCCCCCCCAATGCTGAATTTATTTTACCGTGTTACCTAAACCCCATAAGGACCCCCCGGAGGCGTGCTACAGACCCCTTGGGGTTGTTAAACGCGGATTTTTTAAAAATATTTTACCAAGATATTTAAAAAGGCTTTCCCTTTTTGCCCCAATTGGTACAAAAAGTCAGGTGGGGTTTTTTCCCGGTAGGCGGGTGGGGATAATACCAAAGAGGACGACCTGTTGTATAAAGAAAAGGAGGGGGGGACCCCAGCTTCCCTCAGCTTAGATGCCGAAAAAGCTTTCGATCGCCTTAACTGGGCCCTTTATGTTTTTACATTGAGAGCATTTGGGTTTTTTGGTCCGTTTTGTTAGCGCCTCCGGGTCTTTTACTCTCATCCTTCTGCTCTATTTTAAATTTCCCCATGCCACATCGCAACCGCTTAAAAAACAAAAAAGGGAACCCGACAGGGTGCCCCTTTCCCGTTGCTTTTTGCACTTTGCATTGAACCTTGGTGAAAGGGAATAGACGACTGACGACATTGGGGTTTCAGCTAAAAAACACGATTTTAAAATTCACTGTATCGATGACGTTCTCCCCACATAAACCCCATGGTTCTTTCCCCCCCTAACTGCAAGCCCTTTTATCAAATTTGGAGCTCTACCGTTATAAAATTAATTCATCCCAAGACAAGCTATGCCCGTGAATATTTTGGAGCGCTCCTGTCTTTCTACGGTAATTTCAATTATCGATGGCAAAAGAGATTTGCGATATTTTGGGGGGATATTTGACGCCGTCATAAATCTCTTTTTAAAACATAATTTTCCCCGGTAGTGTGGAGATAAAAAGAGACACTGCAAAGGGGGACAAGCTGGGGTCTTTTTTTATTTGGCCCCTGCAGCGATTAAAAGAACCCTCCTCCCCAAACTGATGTACCTTTTCGAAACCTTTCCTGTCCCCGGCCCAAAGAAAAATCCCCCTCCTTTTCGTCAATTTATCCCTTTGTCTGGGGTTTTAAAAAAGGGGCTAGGGGTCCCGGAATGTTCGGGCGGGGGGGGAATGAGGTTTGGCGATGCAGAAAAACCAAATTTTTATTGGGCGCACCGCTGGAGCTATCCATCATGGTCCGGTTATTTGTTTTTCCAGGTGGATGAGGGGGAGAAGTTGGGTTGGCCCCCCTTCATCCCAAATCCCTATTGTGGGCCCTACTACCCAAAATTGAACGTCACCCTCCTGGGCCCCTCCAGACCCCCACTAAGATATTTGGGAAACGAGCTAAAAAAAATATGGGTTGGGTTTTTGTGCCTCCGAATGACCTTTATTTCTCTTCCACCTTTACGTTGGATGGGGGCGACCAATTTAGAGTCGAGACTTTGGTTTGACCGAGGCTGTTTCGTTTTGCAGATTGGTTGGCCATCGCACTGATCTGAAATTTTTGATTTTTTTCGGTCCGCACTTTATTCCCCTCTGGCTTCCTTTTCCTACCTTCAATTTAGACACTTTATTTCTCTATCTTGAAACCCCTACGTATCTCCCCCCCATTTTGAAAAAATCTGTAAGCAGGTTGTTCGACTAGGGTCTGATACCCCAATATACAAGTTCCCAATAAACCCCCCCCCGCAGGGGTCGCCTTTGATCCTTCTTTTATGGTTAAGTGGGAAGAGTTCTGGTCCCCTATTTCCCCGGGGGGAAACCCGGCAGCTGATTTGGGGAAAAGCTGCTAGATCGTCTGTTCCGGCTCCCCAAATTAAAGAAAACCCGACAAATTTAATGTACTGGGATTTATACTCCCGCCCCACTGCTAAGTTAAACCTGAAATCCCCAAATTGTTGCTGGAGAGTGGGGATCGGGACGACTCTTACAGCATTATTTTGGGACTGCAGATTGATCGGCCCCTTTGGAGCAGGGTCCAGTCTATGGGTGGGAATTACTCAGGTTGGGTCCTCTACGCGAGCACTTTCCTTCTTAATACCCCCCATGCCCCATTAGGACGTAAAGGGGGAGACTTTTTCTGTAATAGTGACAGCTGCCAAAAAAGTTTGATTGCAAAATTTTGGAAGCAAAACTTCTATTTTCCCACCAGCTTGGGGGTTTCTCCGGACAAGGGTTAGGGAGGAATACCTCATCCTTGTCTCACGACCCAAAGGGGCCCCTTCGACCCCATATGGAACCATGGGATGTTTTTTGGGTTTTTTACAGACTTGAGGATATATACAGAAGGTTGGTTTCGGGTATAGTGGGAAACTCCTTTGTCCTTTTGGGGTTCTTTCTTTGTTCCCCCCGTCTTGGGATTGTTATGTTGTAATTTTCTTCTTTGTTTTCAGGGTGTCAGTTGCAGTAATTGGGGCTTACTAGAGGGCTCTCAAGCCTCGGTTTTGAACAGCAATTATGTGAATATTTGAAATCATTGCGTTTTGTGGGAATGCTAATGTTATTAATCGCTAAAGATCGTGTGTATTATGTTAATAGCCCTGGTGGGTTTATGGTTGTAAAAACTAATTTAAAAATTTTCAAAATTTAAAAAAAAAAAAAAATGTTAAAAACTGTTGAAATGCAAGAAGCAAAAATAAAAAAAAAGTTCTGGTCACTAACTACTTTTCAGGCGTTCGGCTTAAGGGATTAAAACACAACCTCATTTATCCCGTACGCTGAACACCATAGAAGAAGAAAAATTTCCAAACGACACACAAGTCGCATGTATCCCAAATGTTACCAATAAAAACTACACTTCAGCACTTACTCAGGTGGAAAAACAAATAAGTTATTCACAGCACAAATTTCAGAAATAGAAAATATTTGTATTTTTTTAAGTACCAAAACATAACGATAACCTTACATGTTACTGTCGGAATCGTATCGACCTGCAGAATACAGTTACCGAAGAGTGAACAACATGAAAACAAAATCCCCGCATACATGGTGCAAGCACGGTTTTTATATATACATGCCTTCGGCCGCCATCTTGGCTCGGCCCGGGGGTCATTCAGCTCTGGGATCGCCGTTTTTGTAAACCGGCTGGACCTCAATAGATGGCCCACTTCGAAAAACAGGTTGTCAGTTTTATATTGGCCACAGCCAGCTTTATTTAGGCTCGGGATAACGTACAGCAAACAAAACAAAACCTCGGCCGTCTAGCCACTACCTAAACATGAAATAGAGACCCTCTCTATCTGTGGTTGAACCTACCCTTCAGCCACATACATACAAACAATTACCAGTTCCACTGGTTACCGGCTTCTCTCAAGCCTCTGGGGGGCAAGAGCCTCTCTCCAGCTCCTCCACTGCTCCACTCTCAGGTAGCAGACCACCGCCCCCCGGGTTTTCCTGGAGCAGCAGGCTTTTGTAGGCCTCCAAGGCCTGCCAAAAACATGTGCTGGAAAACAGGGAGTAGACACCCACCCAACACATTGCCTACTCCCAATAAGAGCCGACCCAGAAATCGCTATAGACGGCTGCCAACCGCATACAGTGACTGACAGCATAAATGGATGGCTCTTATCCCACCAAGGCCAGGTTACCCTGGGGCGTGTTGCTTGTGGATCTTCTGTAAAGCTCCACTTAGTGGCAGAAACATGCAACCGCTTGTTGTCGCTCTGCCACAATACATATATATAGAAATATATATATATATATATATATATACACACATATATTTCCCCCCACTTAAATTTTTTTATATTCTATGGTACAATGAATAAAGCCTTTAAAGAGTGCATCTTGTCCTGCTAAAAAACAAGCCCTCATATGTCTATGGAGGTGGAAAAAATTATGACCAGCTGTCAGGAAGAGGTTAATAATGATGCCCCTCTTATTATTTTTGTACATTAGCCAAAACTTAACACTGTCACAGGGGGTGTCTTACGACAGCTACATACAAACATACCATTTAGAAAAGTTATCAACAGCACTCCAAAGATTTTTCAATGCTCAATTCTTTATTGTATCCATATATACAATGTCCAGGCTCTGTTTTGGAAACTTATTTTTCGTGACACAATAATTGATGTTTTGGTCATGATATGACTCCAACCTGTCCTTCAAACCACACATCCAAACCCTCACCTCTGCCTGCTGCCTCCACCTGAAAAATATCTCCCGTATCCGCTCATTCCTTAACCTTGAAAGCACAAAAATGCTGGTCCATGCCCTCGTCATCTCCTGCCTAGACTACTGCAACATCCTTCTCTGTGCCCTCCCATCTAGCACCCTCGCTCCCCACCAATCCATCCTCAACTCTGCTGCCCATCTGATTCACCTCTCTCCTCGCTACTCCTCTGCCTCTCCCCTCTGTCAATCCCTTCACTGACTACCCATTGCCCAGTGAATCCAGTTCAAATTAGTAATCTTGACCTACAAAGTTCTCCATAACCTCTCCCCTCCATACATCTCTGCTCTAATCTCCAGATATCTCCCCTCACGCAATCTCCGCTCCTCACAGGACCTTCTTCTCTGCTCTCCTCTTTTCAGCTCCTCACACAACTGTCTCCAAGACTTCTCCCGTGCTTCCCCCACACTGGAACTCACTGCCCCAACACATCAGACTCTCCCTCACTCTCACTTGCCTTAAAAGCAACCTGAAAACTTATCTCTTCAGGATTGCCTAAAACCAACAATAACTCCGTTGCACTACTCTACCCCACAAACATGTGTGCCCCTCACCTTCTGTCTCTCCCCTCCTTCCTTGTAGATTGTAAGCCCTCGCGGCAGGGACCTCTCTCCTTCTGTACCAGTTGTTAGTTATTAATTTGTCACCTTTGTACTTGTTCGACCTTGTTTGACCTATGTTATGAATGCAACCTGATTGTACAGCGCCCTGGAACCATGGGCGCTCTAAAATAAATAATAATAATATGTCACAATAGATCAGACAGAAAGAAGACGTGTACGGCCGCAGCCGAGTGGTGAAAGGGAGATGCAGCTCCCTTTCATCACTCAGCTCTTCTCCTTTTCTATTCTAAAGAAAGGTTAAAAATAATGTAATCTATAGTGGCTGCAATATGACCATTTGTCTCCCAGGCACTTTTTCTTCTGAAGGCCATTGATATCACAGGGCTGATTTTATCCGCTTCTATTGATTGATAACTGTTTTCCAAAACCCCGGGGTTTAACTTTTTTTGACCCTGAAAGACCAGAAACCCTTTTTTTTGTTTTAAACACGCATTTAGGAATTTTCAGGAAAAATAAGGTGTTTGAGGGCATGTTTTTTTTTAGGACCAAGTGTTTTTTTTTTTTTTTTTATGACAAACCTTTGAGGTTCATATTGCAGGTGTGTTTTTTTTTGGGGGAAGGAATGAGGTTTTTGGTTTTCCAAGCAAATGGTTTTTGGGTCCGATTTTTAAGGGATGCATTTTTGAATTTTGTAAGAAATTTGAGAAACCCTGCCCCCTAGACGCAATAAAAAAAATCCCAAACTGGGGTTTGGGAAACCGGGACAGCTTTTCTATTGGGTTTTGATTTCTCAAAAAACCTGATTCCGGGGAATTTTAGAATACTCTATCTTTGGGAGGGTTTTAGTGAAACCCCTATGTACTGGGGCCAGCCCAAAACCGACCCCGGTTTCGGCGATGTTAAATGCTGATTTTAAACGGCATTTTTACCCCTTGCCATTAGAATAGCCTTAAAGGGGGTTTTTCCCTGATCTAAAGTTTCGTGGGATCCTCCCAAAAAAAAGGATTTAATTTCCCCTTTTTTTAAAATTTATTTGTTAAAAAAAGTGTAGCCCCTTTTGGGGCTTTCCCCGTTTGCTTAGATGCCTTTTTTCGATGTTTCATTTGCTGATCTGGGCCCCCTTGGGTTGTTTGCATTCTGATTGATGGAAAGGGGTCGGAGGGAGGGGGGAACAAGCCTGTGTCTGCTGTATGAGAATTGGTGGTTGTAATTTTAATTTTATTTTGGTTTAAAAAAGGGGGATCTCCCTGCTTGAAACAGCAGTTGTGAAAACCCCGGGGGGCTTGGTTTTTTTCTTGTTTGAGAGTAAGAGGGAGAAAAGGGAAAACCCGTTGAGGGTGTGCACAATTTCCTTGTCCTCTGTTGGGTTTAGCCAAAAATTTTTGCTCAAATACAGGTTTAAAATCGGGCCTCGGGGGTGCGGGGGGTTTGGAGCGTTGACATCATGGAGGAAAAAAGGGAAATTGTTTTTTTAAACACAGAAAAAAACATCCTTTTTTTTTGGCCAAGAGGGGGCGTTAGCTGTTGGGAGGAAATCGCCTTTTGGGAAAAAATTTTTTAAACCCAATGGGTTTAGTTTTTATCACGTTCACCTTATTAAAAAATTAATAATTAAAAAATCTTTATTTTTATAGGGCCCAAAAAATATTCCGCAGCACTTTATACCCTTTTGGTTTAAAAGGGCGTTAGATTTTTTCTTGGGGGTTTATTTGATTGCACCAAATTTTGCCCAAAGGTTTTTCTTATTTATATACTTTTTTCCAATTAAATCAATATTCTTTCAAATTGGGGGGCACAGAAGGAGTATAAGCTCTGCCCCCTTATACCAACGTAAACAAAAAAATGAAGGGGAAAACCTTCTCCCAGATTCCCATATCCCTTTTTCCAACACTAGTCTTTTTTAAACTTTTTGCAGTGGTTTACGTTTTTTTTGACAAAAATTTTTAATTTGGCAAGGTTTTTTGGTGATTTGAAATTTAAAAATCTGGAAAAATTAAGGTTTTTTTTAAAATCTGGCATCATTTTAAGATGCGCCTTTTTTCGGGCGCTTCCCGGTTTAATTTTTTGGGGCCCCGCAAATCAGATTCAGAATAGAGCAGGGTGAGATGTGTGTGCGGCGTCATGAGGGTTTTGTATGGTTGGGGTTGGCTGGAAAAAAATTTACATGACCCCTTTTACAAAAGAACAGGTTTTAGGTTTTAGCCGGGGTCTCTCAGCCGGTTTTCTAGGGTTTGGACCTGCGCTCTGGGGTGGCCCAAAAAGTCAGCGAATTTAGTCTTTTTCTGACAGAGAAACCCTCTTTTTAGTGTGATCCTTTTCCAAAATTTAAATTTTGATAGGGGTTTGAACATTTTAAAGTAGTTGGTAGGAATTTTTTAAAAGGGGGAAAATTAACCCACTGTAAATTCACCCGGGGTGGGGCGGGGGGGGGGGGGGGGGGGGGGGGAAAACAGACAAGCTTATTTTATAAAGAACACTGGGGTTAAAGGGTTTACCAAGGGCTTAGTGTTGCATTGTAGGGAATATCTTTTTTTAACATTTTGCTATTTTAAAATTTTGGTATTGGGGAGCCGAAATTTATATTGGTTTTAACTTTTTCTAGGAACTGCGGTCTTTTTTGTTAGCTGCAAAAACTCCACTTTTATTATCAGCTTTACATTTCAGTTGGTGTTCAAAATTTTTCCCTTTTTCATGGGGCTGTTTATATATCCCCCTTGCAAATTTAAATTTTCAAAAAAAAACAAACCCTTTTAGTCCCGCCAGGTTGTTTGTTGCCAAAAAACCGTGTATTTGTACGAAAAACTAAAAGTTACGTGTTTTTTTTACTTTTTTCGAACCCCCAATGTTCCTTTTACGTGCTTACGTAAATCTTAAAAAAAGCAATTTTTTATATTCATCCCAGGTGAATTGAAAAAGGGGCAAAAAATACCGGGTTTTTATTTCCAAAAAAATAAAGTTAAAGTGTTTTTTACTTTTTGGGCCCCAGGGACGTTTTTTGGGCGCGCATTACGTAAAACTTAAACGGGGAAATTTTATATTCACCCAGGGAATTGAAAGGTGAAAAAAATACCCTTTATTATATCCCAAAAAATAAAGTTACGTGGTTTTTTTTCTTTTGCCCAAGCCCATGTTTTATTGGGGCAGATTACGTAAATTTTAAAACAGCAATTCTATTTTACCCCAGGGGAAAATTGGAAAAAAAGGGGCAAAAAAAAACCGTTTTTTTTCAAAACATATCATTTTTGGGGTTTTTTGATTTTTGGCCCCAGCATGTTCATTGAGGAAACTACTTTTAAACTTTAAACAGCAAATTTTTTATTCACCACAGGTGAATTTTAAAAAAGGGGCAAAAAAATTTACCGTTTATTAAAATCAAAAAAAATAAAAAAAATTACGTGTTTTTTGACTTTTTGGAAACCCGCACTGTTATTTTACGCCCGCATCTACCCTAAATCTTAAAACGCAATTTCTATATTTACACAGGGGGAATTGAAAGGTGCAAAAAATAGTTTTTTTTTATCAAAAAATAAAAGTTTTGTGTTTTTTGGGTTTTGGCACCCCCGGGATGTTCATTGAAACAGCTTTTACGTTAAAACTTAAAACAGTAAAACCCAAAATTCAACCCAAGGGGGAATTGAAAAAGGGGCAAAAATACCGTTTATTATATTTTAAAAACATAAAGTACGTGGGTTTTTTGACTTTTGCGCAAACCCGCACTGTTTTGACGCGCAAACCCACGTAATCTTAAAAAAAGCAATTCTATATTCACCACAGGTGAATTGAAAGGTGTCAAAAAAAACGTTTTTATTTCTTAAAAAAAAACCCCCCGTTTTCGTGTTTTTTGGGCTTTTGCGACCGCCCGTTCATTTTCGCAGGGGTTTTCCCTTTAAAAATTTTAAAAAGCAATTCTATATTAACCCAGGTGAATTTTTAAAAGGTTTTCAAAAAAATTTTTCCCCTTTATTATATCAAAATAAAAAGTTACATGTTTTTTTTACTTTTCCACCCAATGGTTATTGGCGCAGCATCTAGGAAAATCTTTTAAAAAAGCAAAATTTTTTATTCACCAAAGGTGAATTGAAAGGTGCAAAAATACCCTTTATTATATCAAAAAAAATAACAGTTAGTGTTTTTTTACTTTTGCCACCCCCTTTTGTTATTGACGCCGCATCTAAATAAATCTTAAAACAGCAATTCCCTTTTTTCACCAAAGGGGAAATTGGGAAAAGGGGCAAAAAAATACCGTTTATTATTTCAAAAAAATAACAGTTTTGTTTTTTGATTTTTCGCCCCAGCAATGTTCATTTTAGCAGAACCCACTTAAAACTTTTAAAAAAAGGGATTTTTTATATTTCCCCCAGGTGAAATTTGAAAGGTGCAAAAAATACCGTTTATTATTTTCCAAAACTAACGTTAGTGTTTTTTCTTTTTCGCACCCGCATGTTCATTTTACCGCAATTTTCGGGGAAATCTTAAAACAGCAATTCTATATTTTACCCTAGGGGAAATTTAAAAGGGGGCCAAAAAAAAACCCCTTTATTTATCAAAAATAACAGTTACGTGTTTTTTGGGCTTTTTTCGCACCCAAGGAAATGGGTTTAATTTACGCAGCATTTTTCGTAAATCTTTTAAAAAAGAATTCTATATTCACCCAAAGGGGAATTTAAAGGTGAAAAAAAATTTTCCGGGTTTTTTAAAACCAAAAAATAAAAAAGGGTACGTGTTTTTTGGGCTTTTGCCGCTCAGATTTTTGATAGACACCTTGCGTTAAAATTTTAATCCCGCAATTTTTGTTTTGATTAGGGGATTTGGAATAGCTGTGATTTTTCCGTCTTTTTTAATAAGGATTTCCCCAAAAATATTTTATACCTTTTAAAAATTTTTTTATTTGAACATGGAGGGGAAAGCAGGTGGTAAGCGAGCAAAAAAGGGGGGGGAGACAGGGAGGGGAGAGGTAAGAGGGGAAGGTGCTCCTTCAGTGCTGGGACCCCCAAAGCAAAGCCGCGGATCGTAAGGGTTTTAGGGGCCCTCGGGTTTTCCGGGGGGTAGGGCCCTTTTTGGTTAAAATTTAAATAAAGGGAAAAACGGCCAATCTGTCCTTCCGGGTTTAATGAAAACCCGCATTTTAGCAAGGTTTTACCCCCTCGTCTTTGCAGGTAAAGGCCACAAATGGGTCCTCGCACTTGGGATCTGTCCCAAAATGAAAACAGCCAAAATTTTTAAAAAGGGGGCACCCCTGGGGGAAAAATCCATTTTCTGAAGACCTCTTTTATGAAAAAAAATTTCGGGGTTGGGGTCAGAAGGCATGTTAAAAGTTTAAAGGCCCAAAAAAAATGATTTTTCTGCTTGAGCCCAGTTTGATGGCCCCTGGGAAAGGGGGTGAAGGAAAACCCGGTTTAATCGGCAAAAAACCCCGGGGGGTCCGGGGAAAGCTTGCGTGCCCCTTTCTTTGTAGCCCGGGAGCTTTGGATGCAGAAAGTCAGGAAGGGCCAAGGGAACCTGTGTTTTATGATGATGTGGATGCGAAATTGCGGATCCCCTCCCGGTTCTTTTTGCAGGGAAATTTGGGTTTCGAGGCTTCATCGGGGAAAGAGGAGGAAGACTTTTGGGGGAGTGTCAATTTCGGGGTTTCCCGGGCCCCAAAAAAAGGGGAGGGGGGTCCCCAGAAGTCCCCTGATTTGATTGCCAGCCAAGGTCGCGCAAACCACCCCTCCTGCTTATCGCCGTTTAAAAAAAGGGCCAGGACCTCTCAGCCCGGGGCCTTTTTTGAGCAAGCATTGATTCCCCCCAGCGATGGGGCATTGGGGCCTTTGCCCTAAAGCATAAGTAGAGGGGAAAAAAACCTTAAATGGTTAACCCCAAACCAAACATGCTAGCACAATTTCACGAATGCATGAGTTGAAAAAGGAGGGAAAACTTTTCCCAAAAAAAGGGCCCGGGCCGGGCGCCGGGCCCCCAACCCCGTCACCCCCCTTGTCTCCGCCTCCTCCCCCTCGCCCCCCAAGCGGGTTTTCCCCTTGCCCATGTCCCCTTTAGAGTCAGTCAGGGGTCAGCTCCCCCTTCAGCTCCAGTCGCCCCAGTACCCCCCACACCCGGGGAACCCCTCCCACCCCTTTTTCCCTTCCCCCAGTTTGAAAGACCTGGACGCCCTTTCACGGGCTCGGCAGCCCCAAACCTTTTTGTCTTCCAAAGGGTTTGGGGAGATAAGGAAAACTTTTAAACCCAAAAAAACCCTCCCCAAAACCAAAAACCCGAATGTCGGCATTTCAGGCTTTTTGGCCTTTTGGAAAAAGGTTTTTTCCGTTGGTGGACACAGAAGGGGGTTTCCCCCACGTCTTTGGCCCCCGTTGCCCCCCAAAACCTTTTCCGGAAAGGGATTTTTTTGCCGAAACCGTACCACCCGGCCAGCCCGTGTCATTTTAAAAATTTTTAAGGCGTTGTCTGATCGGGGTCCCGGGAAAAGGGCCCTCTCACCACCCGGGGCAATGGGGGTTTTAAGCACGGGGCCCGGGGGCCCCTATATCCTGTGACAGTACTGGGTTTTGGGTGGGTGGATGTCTCTGGGGGTGACGGTGGCTTAAAGGCCCGGGGCCGATTTTAAAACCCCAGGGAAAGGTGAAAGGGGGTTTTTCCCCCAAGGTCCTCTGGTTGGCTCAATGCCCAGGAACCGGGCCCTGTTGAAATTAAAACTGCTTGGGGGTCCTTTCCCCCCCACAGGTGGGGGCTGTGGGGGGGCTCTAAGCAAGGCCAAGCGCTGGTGGGGTGCAAGAAACCCGAGCCGGGGAAGGGGGGTGTGCGGTAGGCTGGAGCACTCCCTTGGATTGGGGACAAATTTCAAAGAACCTTGTCGTCCCCGAAATTTCTAAAAGGAAACTACCGGGTCTGGAAGCCTGCTAAGAAGGCTCGAGGGTTTAGTTTTGCACTTTCCCCCGTTTTGCCCCCCCTCCTTCGTCCCCCCTGGCTGCGTTTTCAGGTTTAAACTCGGCCCCCGTCAACCGGCTCATTGTTGGGGTGGCAAAACGCTGGAATTCCCCCTTTACAGGCCCCAGCGTTTTTTGGGCAGCAAAAAAACCCCAAAAGCCATTATGCGTTCCGGGAAATGGGGCCATTTGGACTGACAAGAAGGGGGGTACGGACCTCGGGGTGGGTTTAAACCAAAGGGGAGTGGGGGGAAAGGTTTTAAAGTTCTCTGCACAAACCTTGCCCGTTTTGTAAGAGCAAACCCACAATGGGCGTGGGACAAAAGCCCCGGGCAGCATGAGCTTTGTGGTGTCTTAGTTCGGAACGATCGTTGGGGGAAATCTGAAACAACCCGGTCCCGCCAGCGACGGAGGAGGAGGGCGGGGCAGAGATGGGATACGGGGGCCTTTTCCCGTCAAATCCAAAGGCCCCACAGTTTCACAAAATTTTATCGGTCTTCATTTGGCAGTTTATTCGGGGGCCAAAAGGGAGGGGCAAGGTGGCGCTCAGCTTCAGGGGGGCAAACATTCAGGCAAGTCAGGGGTGTGTTGAAAACTTTTGCCCGGGGGCACGGGGGAGGAGGAGGAGGAGGAGGTATTTTCCCAGACACCGATGTTTTCCGACGTCCTCCCTTGGAAAGTGGGGGGCGCGAATTGGGCGGAGGAGGAAGTGAGGGGGATCGTTTGCTAGTGCCCCTCGACCCCGAGGTTGGGAAAACAAGGGTCCCTCTTTTAATGAGTGTTGGGGTGCCCATTTTCCAACATGATCCTGCAAATTAAGGGCCTCAAAATTTAACAAAGTTAATGGGTGGCCCACCCCCCGGATCCCCGGGGACAAAACAAAAAAAACGCACTTTTTCCACCCACCCCAAAAAGAGAGTAAAAGCAGGAAAAGGAGCCTTTCGATTTTATCAAAAGGAGAAACGTTGGTTGCTTTACGTTTCCCCCCTGTCCCGGTGGAAAAACATCCGGAAGTGACAGCAGTAGAGTGGCCCAAATAGGCGCAGCGGCAGGGGCAGGCAAAGGGGGGCAGAAGCCCCTTTTTGGGGGACCTCTGGCAAAACTTTGTTTACCCCTCACCGACGCATGCAATGCGGGGCACACAACCAACACACAAGGGTGTCGTTTAGAAACATGGGGCATGAATAAACTGTTTAACACCCAAAGTTTTGCATGTTTTTAGGACCCAATAGACTTCTTTGGGGATCCAAAATGGACGAAAGGCCCGAGTGGTCGTCACGCCATTTGAGGTTGTCCCGGCCCGCAGCCCCGCGTCATATCCCGGGGGACCTTCAGCACAGCTGGGGGAGTATTACAGACAAAACCCCATCGGGGTTTCACAGGGGTATTTGGTGTTTGACTTTCATTTAAGATGAATCAGGTTGGATCTTTTGATGTGGTTGTGGCCCCCCTATTGCGGGGGTCCCCCGATTTAGTTGCCAGTTACTTAACATTCCTTTTTAAAACCCGAAATGGTCCTTTTTGAAAAATTTTTTTTAAAAAAGATAAATTTTTTACTTTCAATTTTTTTTTCTCTTTTTTCCCAAAAAAGTTCATTTTGTTTTGGGTTTTTCCTTTTTTGAGGAGACTGTAAAAAAAACAGAAAGGGTTTTATGGGCAAAACCCCTATTCCTTTTTCTCCTTTTTTCTAAGAAGTTTTCGCATTGTCAAGGGGTTTTTTGGGGCTGGTTTTGTGGATACGCAAAAATCCTGGTCCTTTTTGGGAACAGAATTTTGATTTTAAGTGGAAATTTTTCCCCCACAATTTTTTTAATAGTGGGTGGGGAAAAAGTCTTTTTTTTAATTTTTTTTGGGGGCATGTTTTCTGTGGGGATCGCATTATTTATGGTCCCTTTGGGAACATAAATGGGGCTTTTTAAGTGGCTTTTCTCCCTCACAATTTTTTAAAAGTGGCTGAGAAGCGTTTTATTTAATTTTTTTGGGGGGGATGTTGCTGTGAGATAAGCAATTTAAACATGGTCCTTTTTTAACCCGAAAAAATTTTTGGGGTCTAAGTGGCCCTTTTTCCCCCAAAAATTTTTAAAAATGGTGAGAAGTCAATTTTTTAATTTTTTGGGGCATGTGCTTTGAAATGAGCAATACTAAAAGGGCCCATTAAAAAAAATGGGGTTTCTAAAAGGAAAAATTTTTTTTACCCAATTTTTCCAAAAGGGCTCAAGGGCATGCTTTGAATTTTTGGGGGGAATTTTTGGGGTGACATGCAGTTTTTCTACAGGTCCCATTCTTAAAAAAATTTTTTCTTAACGCATTGTTTTCCAATTGTCCAAAGTGGTCAAGGGGCATGCTTTGAATTTTTTTTTTGGGGGAAATTTTTCTGGCATTGCAGCTATACTTTCAGGTCCCTTTTTTAAAAAAAAGGTTTTTTCTAACAGCCTTTTGGTTTTTCCAAATTGGGCGAAAGGGCGAAGGGGTGATGGTTTCTGTCCCGAAAAGGAATTTGGGAGGACAATGTTTTTTAAAGGCACATATTTCAAAAAGACTTGGGTTTTTGCAAGGGTCTTTAACTTAAAACTATCAATCCCTGTATTGAGAAAAACCCATTTTAATTTTTTTGAAAAAAAAAAGAAAAAAAAAAAATGGTGGGATTCCATCTATTTTAAAATGTGTTTTCTAGAATTAAAGTACTAAAAAAATTGCCCTGTACCCAAAATTTGCTGTTAAAAAAAAATTCCCCCTTGGAAAAAGAACGGGGGGGGTAGGAAAACTTTCCCGATTTTAGGTTTTTCAGAGGCATGGGGGTATGGGGGACGGGCAGGAACAAAGTTTTCAGAAGGCCCCCCTTTTCCTCCGCCGTTTTAGTTTAAATTGGGGGAAAAAGAATTTCCAAGTAAAGGGGTTTGGGTTAAAAGGAAACGTTAAACCGTATTTCCAAATGGGAAACTCAAAATTTGGGGCAAAACTCATAAAGGAGGGGCCCAAAGGCTACCCAGGGATTTTACTGTGTACAGAGGAAAGGGTGGGGTTTTAACTTCCGCTTCGGGACTCTGCTTAGCACGCAGTTTTTTGTTGCTGCGTAAACAGGGATTTTAACCTGCGTGTTAATTGTGACGGCGCCCGCCTGGGGTTTTTACCCCACCCCCTGGGAATTCCGGGCCCGGGTCCTGCTGGGGGCCCAGGACAGGTTTTGGCAATGCCAGTGAAACTTTTAAAAAAAGGGGGTTGAAAGGGCTCCCCTTTTTTCCCGGGACTTTTAAATGTGGGGTTTATGGAAGGGTTTTGGGGTTTATGCTTTTGGCCCCGGCAGGTATAGTCAATGGGGCCAGTGGAAACCCAAAAATGGTGGTTTTAAAGACTCCCTTTTTTTGGGACTTTTTAAAAGTGGGGGTATGCGGGGTTTTGGGGTTATGCTTTTTGGCCCGGGAAGGGATGCAAATGTCCAGTTAAAATAAAAATGGTGGTTTAAAGACTCCTTTTCGGCACTTTTTTAAAAAGTGGGGGCAAACAGGTTTGGGTCATGCTGTGGCCCGGGGGGGTTTTTAGTCAATGTCAGTGGGAAATAAAAAAGGTGGTTGAAAAAATCCTTTTTCCCGGGACTTTTTTAAATTTTGGGGGTCATGCAGGTTTGGGCTCTTTCTGTGGCCCCCGGGGCAGGTATTTGGGCAATGTCCCGGGGGAAAATAAAAAAAGTGGTTTTAAAAAAATCCTTTTTCCGGCACTTTTTAAATGTTGGGGGGCATGCAAAGGGTTTGGGGGGTCATTGCTGTGGGCCCGGAAAAAGGTATAGTCAATGTCCCGGGTTTAAACTAAAATGGTGGTTTAAAGCCCTTTTTTTTCCGGACTTTTTAAAAGTGGGGGTCATGCAGGTTTGGGGGTCATGCTGGGTTTCCGGGACAGGGTTATTTAATGTCCAGTTCAAGTAACTGATGGTTCAAATCATTCTGCCCTTCTGGGAATTTTTTAAAAATTTTTGGGTGGTTTCAGGTTTAAGGGTCGGTGTTTGGGACAAAACCCCGGGGTAGGGAAATGGTCTGTGACTTTTTTTTTTTTGACTTTTAAAAACCTAAGTGTGTTGCCTAAGAGTAGCCCCGTTCCAATTTTTTGTTGGTGGTTTTTTAAAAACAGCTTCTCCCGTTGTTTGGGTGTTTAAAAATGAAGGTGTTGTGGGGTCTCCTTTTTCTTTTTAAAAATCATCCCCATAATCGATGCTTTAATATCGAAAAACCCTTTTTGATAGCAGGCCGCCAATCGACCCATCGATCGATCACGTTTGCCCAAAAGCAATCGCTCCAAAAACTAATTTGTGCCCGTAGGGGGAAGAATTTTCTTTCACCAATCCATCGGGGGACCCCCAATTTTTTGACATAAACCCCTATTGGGAAAGGGTTTCCAAAAACTGCACTTCCCCCGACGGTCACCCCTGCCCTTTTTTGCCCTTTTTTCTGAAAGAAGGGTTTTTTCTGGTAAACAAACCCCTCGCCGAGGTTTCCCAAAGGGTAAAAACCCTTGCGGCCCAAAAACCTGGAAAAGGGGAAAATGGGTGCCCCCTTGGACATAGGTGATTGATTTTAGGTGGGTATTTTCCCCCCTACTCCTCCTTTGGTGGGAATTCCCTTTTTTTTCCCCTCCTCCCCAACCCCCGGTGGGATTTTTATTTTCCCGCCCCGCTAGCGGTGTGTTTGTTGGGGGCCCCTTGTTTCCCTAATGCCAAATCTCCCCTTTTTTGGGGGGGGGGGGGTCCTGCTTTTGGGGGCCTCCCCCGCCCCCCCGGGGGAGTGGCATTTTCCCCCCACCAGCCGGCGGGGGGGGTCCCTTTTAAAAAGGGCCCCGGGCCGGAGTAGCGGGTGGGGGGCTACTCCCGGCCCCCGCCGGTCCGTTTCCCCCGGGGGGGTGAAGCGGGGGCAGGGTCCGCTTTCTCGCCCGGAGTCTCGCTGAGCAGGGAGGTGGGGAGGAGGGAGTGCTCCCCTCCTGCCTCTTCCCCCTTTTTTATGTCCCCGGGGCCGGTGGCGCCGTTTTACAACCCCCTCAGCGTCACAGTGGGAAGTGACGCGCCGGCTTTCACTCAAAAATTTCCCCCGTGACGTGGGGGAGATGGCTGGGGGGGGGCCCCTTGGGGGTGAGGCCCGGGGCAGGAAGTGGGGTTTTTTTATTTTATTTTTTTTTTGGTTTTTGGGGGGCACTGCTGGATACAAAGGGGGGGGTTTCCCCAGCTACAAAAGGGGGCATTTCCCGGGAAAAGGGGGGCATACCTGGCTACAATGGGGGGTCTAAAATTGGGTACAATGGGGGGCCTACCTGGTACAATGGGGGGCCTACCTGGTCCCTTGGGGGAATACCTGGCAACAATTTGGAAAGGGATTTCCCGGGTTTCTAAAGGGGGTACCACCCGGAAAAAAAAAGGGGGGATTCCTGGTACAATGGGGGCACTACCTGGTTCAATGGGGGGTCTACCTGGGAACAATGGAGGCCCCTACCCGGTAACAAAGGGGGCATGGGGGCATACCTGGCTAAAAAATGGGGGGCCCTTCTGGCTAACCCAAAGGGGGGCCTTTCTGGGGTAAGAGATGGGGGCACTACCTGGCAACAGAGGGGGCAAATACCGGGAAAGCAATGGGGGCCCCTATGGCCCAAAAAATGGGGGGACTACCCGGGCCAAAAAAAATGGGGGGACTACCTGGCAAACCCTTGGGGGGGATCTACCCGGTAACAAAGGGGGGGATCTACCTGCTAAAATTTGGTTACCTGGTACAGAGGGGGGCATTTACCCTGCCTGTTTAAGGGGGGACTACCTGGTTATGGGGGTGCTACTAAATGGCTATAAGGGCATTAAACCCGGTTTCTTCCCAAAAACCCTTATGGCAGTTAGGGGGGTGGGGTGGCTTTTTTAAGGGGCGTGGCATTTCGGTTTAAGATGGGGGTGGCTAGCGCGCCGCCCCCTAGATCTCCTGCTTTTTTTTTTCAAAAGTTTGGGAAACTATGTTTGTCCCCTTTTTTTTTTGTTTACGTGGTGTTGGGGACACCCAAAAATTTTTTTTTTTATTTGGGGGCCTGCAAATCTCTCTGTCCTCTGCAGTGGCAGCAGCTTCATAAATCCAGTCCCTGACTTGTGGCTTAGGCCCTGATTCTATCAGATATGTCCCAGCACATGTTCTTTTTGCAGACTCATGTCCCCTAGAAATATCTCCCCCCCCTTTTTTCGGTTTTTGCACAGGGGATCCCCCAACCCCACCCCTTTATCTTTTGTATTTTACGTCTAAATATCAAGTAGCTGGAAGGAAAGGGGGGGGGGGGGGGGATCAAGTTTTTTAGACTATTTACAGGGGGGAAAGGGTTTTTTGTCTTAAATATTTGGACCTATAGGTACAGCTTAAACCCTGGCCTCTTTTTTCCCCCTTTTCCTTATCATATAAATTTATAACGCCAGTACCTACAGGCGGCAATTTGTCACAAACTGTGGTGCAGTGAAGGCCCCAGGCAGATTGGGGCCCCAATTTGACCAACTTCTCCACACAGGCAGTATAGTTGTGCAGAGATGCCATAAGTGATTTCAGGGCCCCAAGGAGATGAAGTACCTGGGTCCTCAACCCATTTGTTTTATAATTTTGATCAGGGCCCTGAGGTTACCTCTGCAGTTGTGTGGCACAGTCTGGGCTTTTCTGCCAGATTTGCAGATGTCCTGTTCAAGCAGTAAGACATTGAATTGGTCGTTCTCTCCTTTGGTTATAAGGTATGTGCTTGCCACTGTTATGCAACAACCGTAACCCTTTTCTACCAGACCTGGGTCTTGGCACTACTGTGCAGATTGTGTATCTGTCTGTTACTTCTCTTAAATCCTCAATTTCCAGTTGTTAACTGGGATGTTACATTGAACTTCCAAACGGAGCTCTGCCATAGATTACCACATTTCTGCTCGTCCCCCTTTTCCTTGAGGGCGACATCTTGTCCCCTTTCTTTTCCAGATGGCACATGCTTTTTACTGTGTAAACAGGATGTATGCCGTTCCTGGTTTTACAGTAGCTGTATAGTCAGGCTACATCTGTTTGTTCTTCTGTCATTATCTGGCATTATATTTGTCTTATTCTGATCTGTTCCTATTGAACTGAACTGGATTGAACGTAGGGTTTTCATCAGAGTGGGCACTGTGGTGCTGCCACTAGGTGGCGTACATCGAGAGACCTGGTAGAAACGTGCCACCGAGGGCCTGGTCTCGGTGGAGGAAGCCAGGTATTGTCGGTCAGCAACATTAGGTTGCTGACCCTTGCATGTAGTATGGCTAATGTCCAGCCCTTATGGGCTGGCTTTTCCTGGAACTGCTGCAGCCGGTGGGTGGCTGTTCCCACGTTCCAGGTCCCCGTGGTCCAGCCCAGGTATTGGGTGAGTCTCTGGAGACCTATTAAAGGCCTCATACGCCAGGTGATCAGGATGTGTGGGTCACTTCCTGGAAGTGGAGTGGCGAGGAGCTGAGGAGAGGCTCTTACCCCAGAGGCTTGAGGCCAGCCGGTGGATGACCTCTGGAAGCTAACCAGTGGAGGCTGGTAGAATGGACTGTTCTGACTGTACACTAGATCCAGACCCTATATAGAGAGGGATGCTACATGTGTAGTAAGTGGCCAGACAGCCAGGGTTTTGTTTTCTATTTATTTCTGTACAAGGTGTGCTGTGCTGAAGAAATAAAACTGGTGGAGACCAGACCTAAAGAAACACGGTTTCAAAGTGCCCTGTGTTGACGTGCCAACCGTTCTACCAAAGGATGGCGGTCCAAGAGCAGAATATCCCCTGGGACGACCCAAGATGGTGGCTGAACGTGAGTGAAGCGTCACAGCACCTTCCTTGGTCTCTGTAATCTAAGGTTTCTTGACCCAGTAGACCATATATTTTCTTGCAATGTGATGAGGCCCCCCTCTTGATAGATTATGTAAAAGGATTCAGATCTGATGCTCCTGACCCTTTATTTGGGGAGTTGGCACCATCAGTCTTGCTTGTTATGACAAGGTCTCATTGCAAAGAGATGTATTCAATGTTTTAATGGTTTTTACTTGCTAAGCAGAAGGTTGTCATAAAAGACAGTTTTAACTCTGCGGCCCAGGAGACTCTCTAGGTTTTGGTTGATGTTCTTTCTTCGTCAAACTCTTTCACAGACTTTAGTGGAGTGACACTGCCCAAGCTTTTCTCCTGCTTTGAATACTTGGCTCTGGAAATTTCTCGGCCATTGCACTCAGTTTTGCCTTTGGTAGATTTATTAGTTTTTCGCTCAAGTACTAATTCTTTCCCTGGTGCAGGCAAGTACAATCAAGATTCTCCAGGCCACTTGTCTTAGACAGTGCAGGTGACCATCACTGTAATTTGTCCCAGAGTTAGAGCTTATCTACACCTAGAAGGAGCCAGGTTTCTAGCCAAGCCCCTTCTGGCATCCACACTCTTTTTCCTCACAGGTCACACCTTTGGTTTTGTCCTGTTGTCCCTTGGTCCTGCCGGACTATACGAGGTTCTGTTATCTTCAGGACACTTACTCCAGCCTTCTCTCATGGAGGGATATGCTGTCAAAGTGGGCTTTTCTAGTCTCCAGACTATTTAGTCAGTTCTTTCTTGCACTGGGAATTGTCTTTTCTTTCAGAGTGTTATTGTCCCTGTTCCTCAAGTAACGTTTTTGGGGACGTGAAGTTTTTGTTCACCCCTCCCTAAATCTAGGTTGTGGCCTGGGCCTTATAGGTACTGGCAGTTATAGCAGCACTCCCATGCAGGTTATCCTGGACATGTGACTCTTGGACAGCATTTTCCCCCTTCCAAATCCAGGGACTGTCCTCTTGCCTTTTTTGCCGTTTTTCTTCTTGCTGGAATTTTTTATTACTGTATCTACCATAGGTTCCTTCTCTTAGAGGATATCTAATACATTTACTGTTATTCCTACTCTTTAAATGTAGTGATACAATCTCCATAAACTCCTCTCCAGCATTGCTGTACCTTTCTTTTATTCCTCGTTTAGACTGTATACTTTGCTCTCTTTTGGGGTTGTTGCCCTATAATCATCTATGGCAGTGGCTATAGGGGGTGCAGAGGTCGCAATCACTACCGGGCCCTGCAATACTTTACACTTTGGATCTGCTAGTATTGCTAGTACAGGCAGTACCCGGGTTACGAATATGATAGGGACTGTACGTTTTTCTTCAGTTGAATTTGTATGTAAGTCGGAACAGGTATCTGTATTAAATGTAACTCCAGCACAAAAGTTTTTTTTTTTTTAGTTTCGGATAGTACAGGGAAGGGTTTTTACATTTGTTTTGCTGTCTATGCCCCTGTTTAAAATATTTCACCTCATTTTCACCTCATGTGCTGTTGTGGCACGCTGGAACTTGTCGTTCCATGGCTTCTATCTGCTGTGGAACATGGAACTACAAGTGCCAGCATGTCCCATAAGTCTCTGTTTGTCACTAGGGGACAGATGTAAGTTGGAACGGTGTAAGTCGGGGGCTGCCTGTATAATACACTACACTACTTCTGTATTAAACAACAAGCGCTGCTGCTTACTAGAAGCTCTTTATACTGGTTCCAGGGTCTGACATCTATATGATTTAGAAGGACTCATCAGAAGGTCTCATCAAGCTAGAACCTTTAATGTATTTCTGCCCCTTATACGCTATAAAAAAGTTGATCAGAGCAAATTATGACATATAAGAATCATACAAGGACTGCAATAACAGCATTAATTTAATACAAATAGACATATTTAGACAGTACATACATAAATGCAATGTATACAGGAAACATTTGGGTAATAAATCTTAATAGAAGTACTTCAATGAGTTATATCATTTCACACATTACCCAGGATCTACATCTAAGTGTGCGACACTTGTATCCTTACAAGTACATACTTTTCCTTAAACTAAGAATGTGAAGGGTTTTCACATTTTAAGGGTACAAGTGGTATACACATACTAGTCCTGAGACATTTTACACACACACCATGTATGAAAAAGAAATGTTAATGAACTGAGGAAAAATAGGGGGGGAAAAAATGAATACTTCCTTCCCAGTTTCTCACAGCCACCATTCCAGAGCTCCTCGGGAGCCGCTTCTGTTCACTTTTGGGTTCCCGTCTCGACACACAGGAGAGGTTCGCACTTCATAGTGAGTGAATGGAGCACGAGTTTCTACTTGGGCCTCCTCTTGTGTATCCTGGCGAGAACCCAGAAGTGAAGATGAATGGATCCCAAGGAGCTTCAGAGCAGCAGTGGAGGCAGATCGGGAGGTGAGCATAAATTTTCTTTCCTATTTTTCCCCAAGTATAATTTTATTCGAATGGACACTCTCTTAACTTTTCTGCCTTTTTCAGGTAGACCCAGTATCCCTAGTGTATTTTCGAAATTGAACATACTTACCCTCCAAACTAAACTTAATTTATAGCACCTCACAACAAACAAAGGATCCACTGCTAATATCTTGGTGCCAGATACCATAAGACACCTTCAAAGACGTTGTGAAGTCTATGCTTCAATAGGTAAGAAGTGTTCTGAAAGCACAAGGAAGATGTAGGCTTGATTCACATGACAACAGAAAAAATACCACGTCACATGTGGAAGAAATCCGAGGGACATATTACAATACAATACAAGTTTCAAGCAAGCTTATAAACAGTCTGTCACTTGCTAAAGGGTTTTCTCACCATGCTGTTTCACTGAGTTACTCTGCCTTTGTCAGGCTGTCAGTGGTGTAAGACATTACCAAGATGTGAGTGCAGGAAATTTAATGTTCAGTAAACAGACCTAAAAGTGCTATGTGGAGTGAGAATTATTGCTTATCTGTAAACAAAAGCTAATCTTGTTAGAGATAATTAGTCTTCTCTGGAGTGAGCTCCATTCTGACATCACTCCTTGCTCTCTGTCTAATCACAAAAGAAGATATTTACAGTAACCAGAGAAACCTGTGTACACTGAGAGCAAATAAAATCTCTTTTCTCCTAAGGTAAAATCAAAAGACAAATGTATTTAGAAAAAGTTCTACTGGTCCATACATGTTGAAAGCTAATTTTGTAGTGAGAAAACTCCTTTAATAATTAGTAATACAGAAAGTCTCCAAGTGGCCTACACCTATATGACAATTTACCATTCCTTAATAAGATGTGTTTATATTTACACCAGGGATGTCAAACTCAGGTCCGTGTTCCAAATCTGACCAACAGTGTAATGTAATGGCCAAGGCAGTGTACAGAGGAGAAGAGATGAAGACAGGAGCTGTCATTACACTGCTCTCACTCAGCCTCTACCCTCTGTATAGAGCTGAGAAGGGACCACTTGGCTGCAGAAGCAACTCGGACAGTGGAACGACTGATAAGATAACAAGTGCTCACAACTCCTTCTCAGCCCCAGCATCTCTGTAGGCAGCAGGGTACTCCACACGGAGACTCTGCAACGTGCAGGAGATAAAAAGCACTGTGAAGACCACAAGATACAGCGGGTTAACAGACTGTGGTGAGTACAAATAAAGTGGGTACTGGACTGTTTCTCTGGCCCCAAAAGTGTACCAGGAGATAAAGCATTTGGGGAGAAAACCACATGAGGGAAAAGTCAGGGTTCTGTCATGTCGCAGCAACACAGAAGGGGGATGAGCAGCAGAACATCTGTCATCTACAATATAAAGCTCATACAGCTCCACAGTGAATATTTACCCTCAGTCTAGCTCAGGGGCAGATGCAGTCCTACAGACTATAAGGGCATATCCCCACGGCACGGATTTTCGGCCGGTTTTTCAGATGATTTGCGGTTTTGCAGACTGTCTGAAAAACCGTCCGCAAACGAGCACAACGGGGCTCTATGGAAAACCTGTGCGCAGTCTCCACTGCAAGGGTTTTCCGCCCGCTGGCTGCCCGAAAAACATTGAATATGCACATTCTTCCGTCCAGTTTTCGGATGGAATATGTGCATGTCAATGGGAAGGGGGAGGGCTTTTCTCCCCTCATCGTGTAGAAAAGCCGCCCCCTCCCACCTCCCACCCCCCACCTCTGCCGCCGTGTGTACAGTACACAAACTGAACATATACCAGTCGGATTAACCGACTGGTATTTGTCCTCTGCTGTGGGGACATGCCCTTAACAAATTAGGGATCAGGGTGAAAATATAGGTGATAATAGCATAATAGTGATCACCCAAGAAACCCAGCTGGCAAATTTTTTACAAACTCACTTACATAAAGCTCTCCGGAGAAAAAGGGTTATATCTGATGAGAAGGAAATTGCAGACATTTTTTCAATAAATATCAAGGTTGCCCCACGACAATGTCCAAAATGTCACTTTTGGCCCACTGTGTATTTGAGTTTGACACATCTGGCATAGACTGTAAGAAATTATTGGACACTATCTGACTGTATACAGCCCCTTGACAAGGGGGAATGGTAACAGTAAATTCTTAATGTATTAATACATTTCCAGGACTAGCCAAGGAATAACACAATGTGGAGTTATAAGTAAAGATGCTCTGGAACTATTTTTTTCTTGGGTAATACAGTCATTTACTAAAACAGAAATGTCCCGAGAACAGAGGGTGCTCTATAATTGTCATGTTATCTGCCTGTAACTGGGTCTGATCTGTGCTGTATCCTCTTGCTGTGTCTGCAATCTGATGATCCTTTGCACACCGCTTGTATGGACCTGCCCACTGTATGGTGGTATTATTGGTTATACTGGCATCTAAATAGTGATAGCATATCTTTGTCCCTGACTGAAAAAGTGGTGGCTGTTTCCATGTTCCACTTTCCTTCCTGTGCTGCTGGTGTGGTTTACATATTTAAAGGGGTTTTGCCACGAAGTAAAATTGACGTGGGAAGCTTGCAAATGAAATAACAAACATTTTCATCATTCATCATTATTAAAAATTCTGCCCCATTTTTGTTTTAGCTGCTCCTTTAGTGATCCATTGTGTACAGCTCGTCTCCAGGGGATACGACCAGGGTTGAGAGCTCCTCAGTCTTCGTCGCACATGCTCAGACATCACCTCTCCTCTCAGGCAGCTACTGAGTGTTCAAACCCCAGGTGCTGTCATTCTACTCCCGTCCTCTGTACTCTTTAGTAATTAGTCAAACAGTGCAAATAAATAAAAAAAAAGAAATCTCAATGAGCTATGTGCATTGATAAAGAGAAAAAAAACACAGGTTTGGTTCCTGCAGGGATTTGAACTTAGGACCCTTGTGCTGTGTGGCAAAAACTTTACCTCTGAGCTACAGTGTAGCTACTAACAGCTCTATACATAAACAGACCTTTCTTTGACTAGAGAGAGGAAAGGCATGGTGATGTCATCCTGCTGGATCACATGATATGCAATTCAAACAAATCACTCATGCCCCCTTCTGAGCACACAGAGCCGAAGAGCTGGATGCAGGAGGTATGAAATGAGATTGTGGCAAAACCCTTTTAATGTACGTGGGAGGTGGACTGCTGATATTGGATACGTGGGCCAATGGGCAGAGGCGTAACTTCAAGTTCTTTGGCCCTAATGCCAAAAGTATAAATGAGCCACCGGTTACCATGCGCCATTTGCAATATTGGTGTCTTCTTATGCGGCAAAAGGGCTTTTGGCTCCCCTCAGGCTGTAGGGCCCGGTAGTGACTGCTACCTTTGCACCCCCTGTAGTTACACCCCTGCCGATGGGATTTGTGTGCCAGGGCTACTTTTCCAAGTCCTAGTCCAGCCCTGATAAAGATAAGTCCCAGACTTCATATAAAATAACGGAGTGGTTCATAAAACTGTACAGTAATTTACAATGAAGGACATGATCCATGAAAGTAGAGGAATGTTGATAATAAGAAAGTGAATATCACATTTGATTGCACACGATATGCTGGGCTGAAAAATGGCTTCTTCGCATCCATTGATCCTCTGGTGTATAGATATCACCATATGGACGGTACATCCTGTAAGCAAAGAAAGGGTTAACGTTAAAGGGGTTGTCTCGCTACAATGATTGGGTTTTAATTAAGAGATCTTTAAAAAACAAGCAGCTTTGCAATATATGTTCATTACAAATGTCCTACTGATTTTGAGTTATCCCTGGTAGTAGGAGTGCATCAGCTCCTGAAATCCCTATAGCAGCCGACCTGTTGATCTTTATTTCACTGGCTGTCAGTGCTGTTGACTCATCAGCCTCTGAATACAGGTCTGAGCACAGAGCCTCTCCCGCACAGTATGCTTCTGTAGTGGAGGGAGGGGGAGGGCTCTGGCTTCTTTGTCTGTGTAGCTGGATTAACCCTGTGTGTGCCTTCTCCCTCCTGCTCTCTACACAGATTGAGGAGAGCAGAGTTGAGGCTGATCTGTAGTCAGTAGATGTGACAGCAGTGAAGTGTGTTACTATAATCATGATGTGTCTGTGGAGCTCTAACTATACTAATAGAAGAGATCAGGGGGGGCATGTGAACGGTTCATGCTCTGCTGTATTAGTGACACATGGTGATTATAGTAACTCACTTCACAGCTGCCCTGTGTCTGTTCTGACAGGGTTTGTTTGTTGTTGCTTGAGATGGAGATTTGTATGCTAAGCAGGGGGTATATGAACCCTTACATCCCCCCTGCTCTGCTATTAGCATACACAGCTTCACAGACCTCTCCACACTCATAGATCAGCCCTCTCCTGACTCTGTGGAGCTGACAGTGCAGCTGATCTAGCAGTGAGCAGCCTGCAGCACACTTAGGCAGGCACACACAGGGTTAACTCTGGCAGCAAACCCCCTCGCCCTCCCACTGCTGTATTGAAGTTATGGAGGAGAGCTTTCTGTGTGCTGAGGGGAGAGGGGAAGAGGGAGGAGAAGAGGCAGACAAGAAGCACGGCCCTGAATTAAAAAATCTTATGGTGCCAGACACACTGAAGTAGGCTGAAAGCTTGTAATGAGAAAAGTATCAAATCTAAAGAAGTCGTCTCTTTTTGGCCTAAAATAGCATCACTTTAATCCATGGACAGCGTCCGGCGTTACAGCTTATGCCTATTTATTTGAATGGGCTGAGCTGCAATACCATACATAGCACATGGACATGAGTGGCGTTCTTAATTTATCTTTGTTTCTAATTTCATATCCTACCTTTAAGAGTAGATATAGAAATTAAAAATAGCTTGAGTTTGCAGTAGCACCAAATGTGCACACATCACTGAAAACGTAGGACAACGTTACCCCATTAGGTTAGGGAATCATATTGCTCATTGCAATGCGATCAGCAAGAGCAGTTTTACTGATTGGAAACATTAAAGGGGTTGTCTCACTACAAGAATTGTTTTTTATGTTAAAGATCTTGCAAAAACAAGTCAGTTTGCTATATATGTCCATTAACAGTGTCCTACCTATTCCTAGATATCCTTTTTGTATGGGCTGCATCAGCTCCTCAGGTCGCAATAGCTACAGACCTGTTCGATCTCTCCTGATAGGCTGCCAGCAGTGGTTGCTATAGCTACAGACCTGGCTTCTACTGCAGCCTAGTAGATGCCAATAAATTAGCCCCTGAATTGAAAATGAAACCAAGAAAACAGGACTGAGGTGAGATGAATCAATGTAGTGAGACAACCCCTTTAATGACTGCTACTCAGCTCTTTCTTTACTGTAATGAAAGGTAAAGCCAATATGACTAGTTCAAAGGCTTGTATATAAGAACATCACAAGCCTTTGAACTAGTCAAATTTTTATAACTGATGTATTTGCAGTATATGTGTTAAAATAACCATGGCAACTTGATATATTACAAATTATACTTACTTTAATAATTTTCCTATCCTAGCTCAGTAGAGGAGCTGTGAAGAAAGCAAAAATAATTCACATATTAAGTATTGATTACAACATTTTTTTTTTCTTAAAACCTAGTTAAGGGGATGTTTTCACCCAAATATTTAAAGGGAACCTGTCAGGTGGTTTATGCTGCCCTATCCAAGAGCAGGAAAAAATATAGTGAAATAAGCTGAGCTCTGTGATTTTAGGGTTATATAATATAATGCTAAATTCCTTTAAAGAAAAGAAAATCCTTAAAGTGAAACTGAAAGTATTGCTTACTCCACCCACATACAGGCACTGACAGTTTGCTCTGTACACACAATGACACAGGGTAAGCTGCCATCACTGTTTTTGGGTGGGTAAAAAGGACTTCCAATGTTTCTTAAAGGTTTTTTTTTTCACCACAGTGCTTAGATTTTAAACATGTAGGCAAAGGTAAAATAAAAAGGACTATTACCGAATACATTGCTGTTTTGATTTTGCTTTGTTTAGGAGCTGAGATTTTATCTACTGCTTGTGTACACATAATCTCTCTCTGCTCTAATTGCTCCAGCTGGCCGACCATGGTGACATCACTACCTAATGAGTGATATCAGTAGCACAGGAGCTTTGTTACTGACCAGCTTTAAAGGAGTTGTCTCCCCACAGGGTTTCAAAGAATGCATGAAAGAAATTCTCTGTCACTTCCTGGTTCAGACTAATTTGCATAAACTCCATGCTTGATACAGCTTCGTTGTGCTTTCAGATTTCTAATTAGATAGATTAGCTTCTCAAACTACTTGCAGGACTTCTTATCTGATCCCCAAAACAAAAGCCCTAATTACAGAGCTGTTTACTTGAGATAAATCAAGCTTTTTACTGTCTGGCAGCACAGGACACTGACTGACACTGCTGACCTGTGTGATGACTCACTCTCTGTTATCTCATTGAACAAACAGCCCTGGGAGATTTGTTTTACAGGTCGGTACTGAGGGAACTGAAATAGCCAAAGGAGGTATAAATTCACTTGTATCTCTTTAGGGAAAACAGAGGAACAATGCAATATATTTGGAAAATGTCTTTATTTTGTGTTCCCTACAATTTGAAAGCTATTCTTTGTAGCGAGACAACCCCTTTAACTCTTTAGAGCATTGTAGCCTTATGCACTATAGTTTGTGAACCTCCTGCACTTATGTCACTGTAACTTAGCTAAGACTAGCAGAGCTGATATGTCAATCGTATATCACAGAGCCTAGCTTCTCTCCCTCTGACAGGTTCCTTTTAAATAGTGTACGGGGTTCATGAAGAAGCCGGCATACATTTTCCAAAAGTGCACAATTCTGTGTTTCTAAAATAATGAGACTTCTTATTGTTAAAAATAATGCAATCATTTGCTGTTCAAATTCTAGCTACTCTTACATGTAGTTGTACTTTGCAACCAGAAAATAGACAAGATTTGTGTTCAACATTACATGCCACTATTTTTTTCTATATGCTATAGTAATAACCCCTCCTAAATACTGAGGGCAGGAGATACATACACATCCAAGACAATCAGGTGCATAAAATCAAGCACATAGTAATGCAAACTCCATAGGCAAACATTGATTTTAGTAGGGATTGTACTGTAGAGCTTATTGACCTTAAACTTGGTGCCATTGCCATCAGTCAGTTCGTACACAAGAAGGTGTTTACAAGGTTATAACTGCCCCTTTCCAGAAGTTATTATTATTAATTATTTTAGAGGGCCATTGATTCCAGGGTGCTGTACATTCGAGGGGGTACATAGATAACATATGTCAAACAAGTACAATGCTAAGGATAAATGACTTACAACTGGTGCAGAGGGAGAGAGGGCCTTGTCCGCGAGGGCATACAGCCTACAAGGGAGGAGGAAAGAGACAGAAAGTGCAGAGCAGACATGTTTGTAGGGGCAGAGGGGATATTGTTGGTTATAGGCAATCCTGAAGAGATGGGTTTTCAGGTTGCTTTTGAACCTGGTGAAAGTGGGGAAGAGTCTGATGTGTTGGGGCAGTGAGTTCCAGAGAATGGGGGAAGCGTGAGAGAAATCTTGGAGACGGTTATGTGAGGATCTGACAAGAGGAGAGCAGAGAAGAAGGTCCTGTGTGGAGCGGAGATTGAATGAGGGGAGATATCTAGAGATTAAGATAGAGATGTATGGAGAGCCTTGTAGGTCAAGGTTACTGACTTGAACTGGATTCGCTGGGCAATGGGTAGCCAGTGTAGGGACTGGCAGAGGGGAGAGGCAGAGGAGTAGCGAGGGGAGAGGTGAATCAGACGGGCAGCAGAGTTGAGGATGTTTGGAAGGGAGCAAGAGTGCTAGCTGGGAGGCCACAGAGAAGGATGTTGCAGTAGTCTAGATGGGAGATCATGAGGGCATGGACCAGCATTTTTGTGGTGTCGAAGTTGAGGAATGAGCGGATGCACAAGATATTTTTCAGGTGGAGGCGGCAGGCAGAGGCAAGGGCTTGGATGTGTGGTTTGAAAGACAGAGAGGAGTTAAAGGTTATCCCAAGGCAGCGGACTTGCAGGAACATTAAGATTCTAGAGCCAATGACTGTGATCGAGAGATCTGGTGGGGGGATAGAGAGGGATGGTGGAAAGATGATACATTTAGTTTTAGGAGAGGGGAGGAGGATATGGACGACAGACAAGCTACAGATAGACAACTGTCTCAGATTGAGCAGGACAGTTTCAGATTTTAGGGACTGTCCCACTGATCCAAAAGTTTTGCTCATGCACTGGACTTCTAGATAAGTGCTGCTTTTCAACATATAAGCATCGTCAGGACATAAATGCAGCTGAAAACTATGGCAAGACAGAGAACCATTGGCTCCCAACCCCTTCTATACTAAACAGAAGGAAGAGCTGTTTTTCATGGGAATGGGTATAGCTGAATTTAATTACATTTTTTTATTGATACAAATGGGCTGGGTGGGCTACCTACTATATGCCTATTATATCTGGGGTTTCTACATATTTACAATATGTGGATGCAAAAGAACACAAATGGGGCACAAAGTGGGAACATTATTACTGTATGAGGGCATTAAATGTATGGGTGAAAAAACTTTGAGATTCTTGGTTCACATATTTTGATAAAAAAATGCTTAAGCTGCCCATGACTTTCAACTTGATCTCAGGTCGGGCAGTCCTATGCTATCTTTACCTCTCAATAGAGCTAAATATAGGCCTCTCACTGGGTCAACTGACCTCCATTATCCAGAGAGGAAAAAAATAAAGAAACACCAAACCTGCAAGCTGCACTCTTATGACAGCCTGTGAAAGTGGGCGTGGTGCAGAAAACCAAAATGGAGGCACCCCTTCCTCCCCATATAGATTAAAAACAATATACGCCAAATACAATGTGTGGTTCTGCACAAAAAAAAAATTCTGAAAAAACACTATGCAAACCTGGGTGCCACTGGCAGGGTTGCGGCACATATATATATGTGAACCAAGAATCTCAAAGTTTTTTCATGTATGATAGATAGCATAAATGCTTCTTTAGGGATTTCCATGTAATGTATTGCCCTTTTTGCAGTCGTGTGCCGCTGGTAGTGGTGTGCGTGTGTGTATATATATATATATCTGGATGTTATATGGAAAATTAAAAAAAATATAAACAAAAATTCTTAAAAAATGTGTTGAAAATAAAAAATGTGAGTTAAACAATAAGTCATTTTTGATGACACATTCCCTTTAAGACAGCTCTGACTGTAGTAGGAGCTATGAGAATGGGGGCAACCTGCAGTTTGTACAGCTCTAGCTTCATAATGAACTTTCTGAAATCCCATTGAGAAAACAAGACCCCTGGCTGTAGGTGCTATTACTGTGATGTTGAAGTTGCTTGGAGTGATAACAGCTCAGCTACAATGTATGACATGTTCAGTTCCACTTAAATGGACCAGGACTAATGCTAGGGCAATGACTGGTGGGGATAGTTTTTAATGGACACTCTCACTGCAGTGTATGTTATATATGGGATGATAAAAGCAATGAATAGGGTTTCTGTCCACCCTTAAATGTGCCCGTCAGTCTCTGGCAATTAGCCTGTAACTGATTAATGGTGACAAACATTTTTATGCAAAAACATGACAAATTTGCCCAAGCCCCAAGTTAGTAAGGGTTTTGTTACACTTACATCCCCAATTTAGAAAATTGTCTTGAGTACAATAAAATAACATATAAGTAAATTGTAGAGATAATGGTCTCACCGGATCTAGTACATCTACTCCGAAACATGTTAGCCAGTTCTTCATATCTGATGACCTCCAAAGCTGCTACTAGCTCTTCTCTATGAGTCCTCATCCCATCCTGAGGTCTACGTAACCAAATCTGCAACATCTGGTATTGCTGCTCTAGTTCATCAGAGTAGGTCGTAGTACATGCTCTCATCTCTAAGTCAGTAATGTTAAGAGCTCGCATCAAGCGGATCCAGTGGTTTGCATGTATCCGCGACATTAAAAAATACAGCTCAAATCCAGAAAACTCTAAAAGCAAAAAGAAATATTACATTACAGAAGAATTATTTATTTCCAACTGTCTAAGGTGAAGGGGTTGTCCAATGTAATAAGATTATAGTTAAATGGGGCGAGGATAAGGAAAAATAAAAACAAAGTTATACTTACCTCTGTCCCCCACCACTGCTGCTCTGGAGCTCCTTGGGATGTGCGCCTCTTCTGTTTCGGGTTCTTGCATCGACACAACAAGGCTCATGCTCCATGATGCACAAGCCTCTGCTGTGTGTCGGGACCCGGAAGTGAAGAGGCGCAGATTCCAGGGGGCTTTGGAGCTGCAGATGGGGGACCAGGAGGTAAGTATCCCTTTAACTATAATTTGATTAAACTGGACAACCCCTTTAATAAGTCCAACAGTTTAAAGAGATTGTATGGAACTATACAAAAAGGACCTGCTTTGTTGCCTGAAAAAGCCCCAGATTTGTTTTTCGGTACAGGCTAACAAGCTACATACAAGACCCATATGGACAGATGTGATGCAGTGTCTGAACCCATTTGTCTAATTCTGGACAGCCATTTTAATGTGTCATACAATGGACTGTTCAGAAGAACATGGAAGCTTTGTGGCTCAAACTACAAAGCTATAGGCATTTTGTGTGTTAGTGTTGTGGTGCTTTATGTGTTATCATATTCCATTGCTTCTAGGTGAGAATATCTTTGTGTGAGTTATATGAGTTGGTTTTGTTTCAATAGAATTCATACAAAAATATAAAAAAAAAAGTCCTCCAAATACAATCGGAAGCACATGGAGGTAAAGTACAGCTATAAAACAGCATTACAACCCAGAGGTGATATAGTGTTATAATATAGTTGTGTGCATGAGGCTAAAAGGGAACCCCAATAAAAAAAAATCATAACAATAAATTAAAAATTGAAAGTAATTATGTAGTTTTACCGATTACTTTAACTTGCTTTAAGATATATGAGGAGGTAGGAAGAAAAGGACAGATAGCTTTGGGCTGAGCATTAAAAGAGGTTTTACTATTACTTACGGTTTGAGGGTGCAGTAGTTGAAAGTGCTAAAATGGGTAAAAGCAAAGCATACAATTAATGAACAGGACAAAGAATGTATACCAATAACATCGTAGAACAAGGGTTACAGGATACCTGCTACCGCCTGCTTCAGCTGCTCCATTTTCAATCTGAACTCAAATTCAAGTTCCCGTAAACTTCTTATATGGTTCGTGTGAACTTGTGCTGAAAAAATTGCAAAAATAAAACGGGTGCATATACCTGTCAGGTTATCAGAATTTTGTATGAAGACACTTAGTAGTGATTTAGGAGATGCCCAGAAGGCTAAAGATGCATCTTGGGTACCTGAACTGCTATCCCAGGAATTGCACTATAGATTGTAAGTTAGCTATAAGTTCTACTGTAGGAAAAAAATATTTTACCTGCAATTGCCATTTTCTACTTTATTTCATAGAGCATTGCAGGTTAAGCAGTATTTACATTATACCCAGGTACTTTTCCTTCACCAAATTCACCATTTAAGTTTGTGTTATTGTATTATGGTCTCTTATTCATAAACACTATATGGTGATAGTTACCCTTCTGTGTACTGCTTGGACTTAATGAGAATATGTGCAAAAGGGACACTTGCTTTACCCTTCAAGGGGACTCCACCAACCCATGCCCATTACTGTTTTATTTTCTTGTTGTTGCAATTTTACCATTTTCTGATTCTCTTTCAACAATGGCAAGCAGTCAGCGGACTACTTCATATTGTCGGCTAATATATAAAAATGTAGCATCATTTAGACATTATATGGTACGAATACTTGGGCAATGGAAAGAAGTGTTATTCACAGTGGTTATATATACTTTTCAAATTTTATCCATTAAAGGGGTTTTGCCACGAATTAAAATTGATGTGGGAATCTTGCAAATTAAATAATAAACATTTTCACCATTCATCATTATTAAAAATTCTGGACCGTTTTTTGTTTTAGCTGCTCCCTTAGTGATCCATAACGTACAGCTCGTCTCAAGAGGATACGACCAGTGCTGACCTGCTCAGTCCTGGCCAGATATCACCTCTCCTCTCAGGCAGCTACTGAGCGTTCAAACCCCCGGTGCTGTCATTCTACTCCCGTCCTCTGTACTCCTTAGTAATTAATGAAACAGTGCAAATAAATAAAAAAAAGAAACTTCAATGAGCTATGTGCATTGATAAAAGGAAAAAAATACACAGGTTTGGTTTCTGCAGGGATTTGAACCTAGGACCCCTGTGCATGAGGCAAAAACTTTACCTCTGAGCTACATTGTAGGTTCTCACAGCTCTACACATAAACAGACCTTTCTTTGACTAGAGATAGGAAAGGCATGGTAATGTCATCTTGCTGGGTCAATTGATATGCAATTCAAACAAATCACACACACCCCCTTCTGAGCACACAGAGCTGAAGAGCTGGATGCAGGAGATATGAAATGAGATTGTGGCAAAACCCCTTTAATGTGGTTTTTTTTTGTTTTTTTTTTTTTTTAGCAATTCTCTTTTAGTTCCTTCTAAAGAGAAGAAGTGATGTCCCAAGCAATGTTATGACAAAAGGCCTTCCAGACCTTAATCTAGCCTGGTACTCTGCACACAACTACTGTACTGCATTGATGGTTATTTCAGCAGGTAAATTAAGTGATGGACAAATGCCAACAATATGTAATCTGTTAATGATGAGATCTGAGGCTAGCACTAGTGCAGTGGTGCTGTTTAATCTTCACCCAGAACCTATTTATGTGTTAAATGAATAATACATTTTAGTTGCATTAGGTGTATCTGGGAAAATACCTGGTGTAAAGATTTGCTTCAATCCAACACTTTTAGCTTTCAGGTAAAATGTTCACTTTGGAGCATGAATCCAATGTTAAGCTTGGTTCACATCAGCGTCGGAGACTCCATTCGGAAACTCCGTGGCAAATTCCATCAAGAATCTGCACTATTTTTGCCATGAAAATGACAGACACTGCAGCAAAAACCCAACAGACCCCATTGTAGTCACTAAGGTCCATTAGGCGCCATTGGTGTCCATCCAAAAATGGGTTCAGTTCCACCTCTGCAGCAGAGGTTCGGAACAGAAGATGTGAACAAGTCAACTAGGGTAGATCATTAGCATAAAAAAACAATGTAGTTTTATAGTATGTTTCTGAATATCAAGTAAGGAATGGTATGCTTAGATTGTATCTAGCATTTAAAAAGGGTAAGTAAATGTGTGCACTAAATGAGTTCAGGTTTAAAGCCTATAATGATGAGTTGGCATCATTAATGTGTGTAATCAGGGCCAGAACTTGAAGCTCCTGGACCCCAATACAGAATCTGTAATAAGGCTCACAATCTAACACATGGCATTTATAACAGAGTGGTAGTTGGGGCTTTTACATTAAAAAAGATCACAATAAGGCCATGAACACCATCACATTTTCTTATGTACTTGTAACTTTATGTTTTCTTCAGAAAAAATCCATACAGTTTTTAGGAAATAGATATAATCATATAAATAGATAATTCACCTGTGCTATGTCCAATTTTGAAAGTCCTTATTCCTCTGAATAGGTTCTCATTGTGGTCCAAATCATTGTAGATGAGTTGAGGAGCCAAATATATTAATCAAGGAGGTAACCGAACGCCAGAGGCGATGTTTCGGAGACGGACCCCCTTCTTCAAGCAGGCGTCAATAAGGCTAGTCCTCCCGTTTAAATTTAAAATTACAAAATTTTAAGAAAAACGTTTATGGGTTGTGTTCATGGTCTTATTGTGATTTGTTGACTGTACAGTATATGGTTGGAAGTAGAGAGACTCCAACAAAGGTCATTGTGTTACGTCTAGAAGTCAAAGTTTGGCGGAAATTTTGGGTTTAAAAAAAAGGGGGGTTTTAGCCATCCGAGCAAGTTGGGAACTGTAAAATTTTTTACCTCCTATAAAATTTTTTTCCCTTTGTATATTCCAGTTTAAAGTGGGATTGTCCTCACAACCGATGGTCCCGTGCAGATAAAAAAAAAAAAAAATATTGAAAAGGGAAAAATTTATCTATAGCTTTCAAAACAATCAGGGGGCCCTTAAACCCTCCGTGTTGGGCTTTTGAGGTATTGATGAACAATGGCTATAAGGTGTCCTAGAGTGTGAATATTAGTCTCTAGGAGTGACCTCATTTCCTCCACTGTAAAGGGAAACAAAAAAAAAACTAGAAACAAATTTTAGGAAAAAAACTTTATAATGAATTATTCAGACTATGAAACATTCAAAGATATAAGATCCACCAAAGGAAAAAAAAGTTTTAAAAAAAAATTTTAAATGTTTATACGGGGAAAATTTCCAAATATTGCGCCCTGCGGGGGGGTTTTCAGTACATGGAATTGGGTTTCCCCCTGCCATGGGAAAATAGATGAGTTTCACTTCAGATTAAGTGGTTTGGGCAAACCCCAAAGGAAGAAAAACAGAAGTCTAGTTTAATTAAAACCCTTTAAAGGTTTTTGTATGTTTTTAAGTGACTTTTTTTGGGAAGGGGCAATTTTTGTACTTTCATTGTTTTCTGGGGTCTCTTAAAGGGCCCCGAAATGCATTTTAAAAAAATTTTTAAAAGGGTTTTAATTTTTAAAAAAATAAAAAAATGGTGAATTAAACTACCCTTTTTTTCCCGAAAAGAGGGACCGAACCTTAAGACCCCACCCTACCGTTTTTTTGGACTTTAAAAACTTATCCCCCATTTTCCCCCCCAAATTTGGGTGGGAAAAAAAAATGGTTTATAGTCCGAAAAATTTTTGGTATATCTTGTTTTGATGCTCACATGAAGTGACTCAAGTTCATTAGCTTATTTTTTATATACATGTTTAATTATGAAGTTGTCTATGCTCAAAAGCTCCTGATCACATCAAAAAAACCCCTTTAAGATTTTAAAGTGTTAGTGCTTTATGAATAAAAAATGGATAAAAAAGGGGCACCTCAGACCCGTGGGTCCACAGGCACAGGCCTAATTTAAACATATATTGTATGTACTTATGTTAGCTGTGTGAAGGAAAGGTGAAAAAGGGGGGTTGCGGTTTTGTAGTTTCCACCCCCTGGCTGGGGCAGTACCCCTGTGAGATTGTATTGGTATTGCGAGAGGTCTAGACATGACTGGCACAGCAAGAAATTGGGCTTTTATTTTTTTGTGGGCCCAAAGGTTTTTGGGGGGGGCCACAAAGAAAAGGGCAAAAAACTTGTCGAAAACCAAAACCTAAAAAACGCTTTGAACCTAAATATAGTGTCAGTTTTTTGTCCAAAGCAGCTGGGTTTCCAACAAGTTTTTTGGGTGGTTTTTAGTTTTATGATGACGTTTTTGGCGTGGCTTTTGGGTAGTTTTTCAGGCAGTCAAATTTTCAGAGGTTTCTAAATACTAAAAACCATAGAAACACTGATGAAAAACCTGTGCTGTGTAGACACAGCCATAGACTTCTGTCAGATTCCAACAGATTTTACGTTTATGTTCCTAAAACCTTCAGTTTGAAAACTGACCAGAAAAAAAAAAAGACTTGTGTAGACTACAGGTCATTTTTGTATTGGAAGTCTATGTGAAAAGTTCTCCGGCAGATGTTTAGAGGTTTCTAAAAACTAAAAACCACCGAAAATCTGACGGAAAACCTGTGCTGTGTAGACCTAGCCTTACTTTACTCACAAGAGGCATTTCAAGCTTGACGGTTACAAAAAAATATACAAATTCAGTCACGGTCTTAGAGTACGTCCACACGACATATTTAAAATGCCGTTGGATTCTGTTTAAGAATCCAGATGGTATTTTATTGGTTTTGGGGGACGGTTCTGTCCGCAGTTTGCAGATTCCCCCGTCACATATAACCATTGCATAGCACACCTTCTGCCCGAAAACCGGGCAGAAGATTGTGTATGTTACAAGTTTTTCGGAACCTTGGCAGCTGAAAATCCGCTCAGTGTAGACTACTGAACAAATTTTCTTTTAAAATCTATGGGGATGATTTCTTATCGGTTTTCAGATGATTTCCAAATCCACAAATTGTCCAAAATTCCGACCAATAAACCATGCTGTGTGGTTGGACCCTTAATATAACCGTTGTAGTTCGTGGTCTTTCATGTGGTAGTTGTTATAAGCTGACTCCATCTTTAGTTTGCTTTTCCAGGGGCACAATGGTATACAGTTTCTAGCCTTGACCCTGGAGCCCAGGGTACAATACCACAGACTCAACACTTGGCCCTTACACAAAGGCCTACAAAGGGTTTCCCCTGATCTCCTGTGGGTCAGTCAAAGCCTAGACACAGTCCTTCAAATAAAGACTTTATTATGGTTTCACTCATATGAGGTACTTTATGCTTGATGGTTACACAGAGGTGTATGCAGTTACAGTTGTAGTAGGCGGTTTTGTTGCAACAACTATGCTAGTGTTTCAATCTCTGCTACATGTAACAGGGGTTCAATATTACAGTCCTGCCCATAGTCTCTCAAACCAAAGGTCACTTTTTAAACAAGCCTCAGTAAATGTGTAGTATTTCTTGTCCACAACTTAGTCACGCAATCTCCTCGATCCACAGGGCTTCCTATGCCAGCCCCCACCTGACTACCTGGAGCTCCCCACAACTATCTTGGCAGACTGCACAGAAACCACATCTACACAGTATTATGACACAAGTGTTACATGCACAAGGGTCACAGCAGCATCTGAGGACTGCATCTACATAAAGGCATGAGAACAGCAAACACAAGAGTGCAAAGGAAATATCAGTCCCATAACTTAGTCTTCCTAAGGAAGGTAATACACAGTCGCAGTGTGGCACTTGCTTAGTTCAGTTTTCATTGTGGCGTAGCTCATCTGTCTTTTGTCTATCTGAGAGATATACTCCCTGATGAACCTAAGTAGGGGGAAACGTGTCAGGAGATAAGGTAATCTCTCCTTTGGTTTTTTTTATAGACTTTTCCTATCGGCCGTCACTTAGGGAATACTAGGGTGACCAAGGGTCAGTTCTAGATTTGTGGGGCCGCCCTCATCAGGGTGATGACCCCATGAGTATTTGTGGAGGGCCTGATAGGGTGGCACAGGGAAAGCACATATACTTACTATAGGGCATTGATTGTGTAATGTCTTTGCCTTTAAGGCCATGTTCACACGGCTTAAAATGGGCCGTATTTCGGTCCATAATTACGCGCCGAAGTGTGCAAATTACGGGCTGAAAACGGCCCATTCATTACGGTAATTTCCACAGTTTCTCTTAGAGAAACTATGGATTTTCGTTCCTTCTCCCCGCTCGGCGAATCCGCCGGGCGGGGAGATAAGTGACATTTTAATTACCAGCGGCGTATACGCTCACTCCCCCGCTCCCGCCCCCGTCAACACGGCTTAATTGCGGGGTTTAATTCCGTCTCGCATTTAAGCCGCGTTAAAATAGCCTAAGACCGTATCGGTTTGTTTTGGGTCTTGCCAGTGGCTTGTACTGTAAGTTACCAGATTGTTGCTGGTTTATGGGCTGTGCCGGTCTCTAATATATATACATCAGAGATATATTTTAGGAAATTGTGGTTATCGATAAAAAGGGATTAGTTGTGTATAACGTTTTTAATATTGTGTATAATAAAGATTTGATATTTTATATTGGGGGTTTATGTTTTTTCTGTGATCAGTTCAGTGTTTTCCCCTTCGTACCTTTTAAGATACAGGAGGCATGTGGATCATCAACCTTAACCTTGTAAACATTACTAAGTTCTATAACTTTAAAGTACAATCTGTATGAAGTTTCTGCAGAGTGTCTTGGTTACCATTTTTAATCTCTATCATATAAACCTACATCACCTAAAGCAACAAGGCACCTTTAAAGGGACACAGCTAGAACGGAATATGGGTAAGAAATCAGAGTACGCTTCCCTTTGATCCGTCAACATTTCCGAGATCCTCAATAAAACTATCTTGTAGAAGTTTGAAAGAAATCAATGCCGTATCTCCTCTTACTCTCCCCCATTTTCATAAATAACCCATTAGATTTTTTTTTATGATATGTCCTGTGTGTGTTGCGATATGAGCTTAATTTTCTGTATACATGGAGAATGGGCATGAATCGTTTCTATTGCTGGACCCAAGTAACTTCATATAGACCCTGGTGGAGAAGCTTAGCTTAAGTGGTCTCCATTGCAGATAGAGAAGGTTGGCAGCTAAAGATGTCACAAATTTAAAATATAACCATATTCGTAAACACAATCTATATTTCAGCAAACCTGTGGGCATAGCTATACCCTGGTAAATATAACAAATGAGTATGACTTTAGCCACATCGTGCATTAACCATGCATGAAATGCTTATGACGTTCAAGCTAGATATTCTATTTTTCTCATAAGCATTAAAGGGGTTTTCCACAGTATACATCAATATTGTAATCTCGGAAAACCCTTTTAAATCACACAATTTTGACTTTACTATAATCTTAGTTTTGTAATTAATATAATTATTCTATATACCTAAACTTTGAGCTGACAAAGTGATGCATCATCTGTAGGAGTCTGACATTAGGTCATACCTGGACAAGCTTGAGCTTGATCATGGTTATTTCGCACCAATCCTGCCCTACGGCCATTCGATGGGCTGTTTGAGATCAGTGTTCGGGCTGCAATCATACAGTACATTCGATTATTACTTGGTTTACAGACTTTTTGGCTTCAAATCAGAATATAATATATAGTCAATCTGTATTTCTACAAAAAAAACTAAGTCAGGAAGATTGTTTAACAAAGCAATTAAAGTACACCCTCTTTAAAGTGTATGGTTTTACATATCAGGACACAAGTTCTTTAGAAGTTAAGAAATTAAGTAAATTCAACCTGAGATGAACAACAATACACAAAAGTATACCGCTTCATCATTTACTTAACAAACATAAGGTCAAAATGGAAAATCCATGTGGGAAAAACTAAGTACACCCGCTGAATCATTAGCTTGCAGAACCACCTTTAGCAGCAATAACTTGAGTTAGTCATTTTTAGTATGACTTTATCAGTCTCTCACCTCATTCTGAAGGAATTTTGGCCTCTCGTCTTTACAACGTTGCATCAGTTCATTTAGGTTTGTGGGCATGGGTTTATGCAAAGCTCTCTTTGAAACCGCCACAGTATTTCAATAGTGTTAAGGTATGGACTTTTACTGGGCCACTGCAATACCTTCTGTTGTATATTTGCTGGTATGATTGGGATAATTGTCCTGTTGCATGACCCAGTTTCGGCCCAGCTTTAGCTGTTTTATAGATGGCCTTACATTTGACTCTAGAATCCTTTGGTATACAGGGGAATTTATGGTCCACTCACTGACTGCAAGGTGTCCAAGTCCTGTGGATGCAAAACATGGCCAAAACATCAATGCTCAACTATTGGGCTTGGGCTTGATAATAGTTATGAAGTATCTGTGCTGATATGCAGTATATGGTTTCCATAAAACATGGCATTATTACCAAACATCTCTACCTTGGTGTGGTCTGCCTGAAACACATCGTTCCAGAAGTTGTGTGGTTTGTTCAGATGCAGCTTTTCAAACGTAAGGCATGCTGCCATGTTCTTTTTAGCCAGAAGAGACTTTCTCCTGAAAACCTTTCCAAACAAACCATACTTGTTCAGTATTTTTGCTGGTTTTAGTTCCATGAACTTGAACAGTAAACATGCAAACTGAGGTCTTCAGAGTCTGAGATGTAGGTTTGAATTTTTTATTTTTTATTTCTCTGAGCTCTACATTGATCTTGGTGTCAATTTTCTAGGACATTCACTGCTGTCAAATGTTTTCCTGTTATGAATGATTTTTCTCACTGTAGAATGATGGATTTTAAGTTGTTTGGAAATGGCCTTATAACCCTTCCAAGATTGATTGGTTGGCAACAATTACTTCTCTTAGATCATTCCTGATGTCTTTCCTCTTTTGCACTGTGTTAACACACACCTGAATGCTCCTGACCAGCAACCTGCCAAAACTTCTGCTTATATAGAGGTGGTCATACATTTGATTAGCAGAACCGGGATGCTAGTAATCCACTTAATTCCCACGGAAGCAGTAAGGTTACACTAAATTTTAACACACTAATTCTGCATTTGGCCTGGTTTTTGTTGAACAAATAATGACACAGTGTAATTTGCCTTTGTTTGCCATGTGTTGTTTTTCATCTGAGGTTGTATTTTTCCAATTTTAAGGCCTTCTACGTACCAAAAGTTATTTTTTTATTATATTATAAATAAAACCACAGAATTTCTTTATCTCATAACTGTCTGAATATTCTGTACATAATATTAATGTTTGAAAATGTGTCTGTTCCTTCATCCTATAGAACTGTAGGCTTCTGATTAGGGCTGGAATCAGCACCAGGCAGACCTGGGCAGATGCCAGGATTTCCGGTCTTGGGAACCTCTTGTAAATTTTTAACATGCATTTTTTAGCCCAGTTTTGTTAGACTCCTACGTTCTGTTGTTAATTGGTCCACAGATGTCCAGAACTGGCCCCGCCTCGGACAACCTGGCATTTCCCATATTTTCTTATACCAAGCATGATGAGTTATCAGAATTTTCCTTTAAAGTGGTTGTCTCACTTTGCTTGAATCTCAGCGCCTGGGGCATTTTCGCTTGAAAAAGGGGGCGGGTAACCTTTTCAAACTAAGAGCATTATGCTGGTCTGTACATGCTGTGGCAGTGCAACCTTAGAAGATCGCATTTCTCCGCCACTAGATGTTCTGCAGCAGCTGAGTTCCAAGTTATGGGTTACCAAGTTGCTTCCTGTCAGTGAGGAAGGTCAGCAGTCTGGCAAGGGTAACCAGGAGTTAATTACTCAGGTGGTAATTAGGAGAGTTGCTCAGCTGAAGGTCTGTTAAATAGCCTGGTCTTCAGTATACCAGAGGGGGAGTGTGGCTCACAGTCAGTGGAGGACATGTGCAGGCCTTTGTCCAGGAGAGTATCCTGAATTCTTCCCCCCCCCTAGGCTTGAGAGAAGCCAGGCCCAAGGGCTATCCTGTACAGTGTGAGTACATGTTTGTGGGGCTGGGTAGTAGACCCAGACCACTGATAGAGAGGGACTCTCTGTACGTTTAGTTAGTGGCTGGACGGCCTAGGATTTATTTTGTATGCTGTACATGTTTTGCTGTGTTGTAGAATAAAGCTGGCGGAGGCCAGACTTCAAGAGAATCCTGTGTCGACTTGCTGTTCCGTTTACCAAAGCGGCAATCCCAAGAGCGAGAGTGTCCCCCAGGCTGGGCCAAGATGGCGGCCGAACACGAGTGAACGCTTACAATGCATACTCCCCATGCTACTGCAGAAACAGTACGCAGCAGCATCGGGACGCTACAGTAGCAGAGCGGCAGATGTAGGATTAACCATGGGGGTCATCATTATACTGTGCCACTGAAGGGGTTGTCTCATCTCATAATTTCATAGGATGCATAAATGAAATAATGCTGCTTTGCTCTGTCACTTCCTGGTCATGCTGTCTGTAATTAGCATATGAGCTCTGTGTATTCAGACTTCTGCTAATTAGATAAACTGAGAAGCTTCCCTGCTCCTGATAGCATGAGATTTAAGTAAACAGCAGTAATTACTCTTTTGTCTGAAAGATCAGATAACAAACAAGCTCTCACTGTCCAGAGTTCAGTGCTGATCCACCTGTGTGATGACATCACTTCCTGCTATCAGATAGAACAAACAGCAGGGGGGAGAGATGTACACAGGTCGGTTACTTGGGGAACTAGATAGAGCCAGAAAGGTGATAAAATCCTGAACAAAAAAAAAATGAACAACGCAATATTATTGGAAAACCTCTTCTTTTAGTGTTCCCTACATGTTGAAAGCTAATCTTTGTAGCGAGACAACCCCATTAATACAAATGTATTGAGCGATGTCTGAACACTCTATAACAGCAGGGTGAGGACCCAAGTGGTAACAGCGCCTGCTGAAGCACAGCCCCTCTTATGACGTAGAGAATTGCTTCAGAGCGACCTGTGCATGCCCTGAGGCAACGTCATTGTGATGCTGCATTCCTGATTACCATGCAAGACACACAGTGGTGGCCGGGAACCAAGGAAACAAAACTGCAAAATCGTTTTCCAACTGCTAATTTGCTTATTTAACTATTACTGACCATGCTAGAGGCATTTCATGTGGTGGGAATATCCCTGTAACTGGAATTTTGCATCTCACAAAAAAGCCAGAAACTAAACAGAAATATTAAACATTAACAATAATTTTTATAGTGTATCTGTCAGTATAATATTCTGCTCTAGTTGTGGATGGCATTTTACAAATCCAGATTTGATGGATTAAACCCTTTACAAAGCAAACAGTGGACTCCAATTTATATGGTTAGACTGCTGTCCCTACCCCTATTCCCTCGAGAGAGAGGTGTATCCTGAAGATCCAAAGCCCCAAACAAATGATCACTATGTGCCATTTACACCAATCAGCCATAACATTAAAACATAAAAAGATGAAATTATTAACATTGATTATTTTATGTCAATGGCATCTGTCAAGGGGGTAGGAGGTATTTAATCGACAGCAAATAAACAGTCAGTTCCTGTAGTTGATGTGTTGGAAGCAGGAAAAATGGGCAATTCTAATGATGTGAGCGAGTTAACAAGGACCGCATTTTGATGGCTAGACAACTGGGTCAGAGCATCTCTAAATTGGCTGGTCTGGTGTGGTGTTTCTAATATGCAGCAGTTAATAAATACCAGAAGGGTCCCAAGAAAGGGCAACTGGTAAACTAGCAACAAGGTCTTAAATGCTGGTGGGCAATGAAGGTTAGCCTGTTTAGTCCAGTCCCACAGACAATATACCTTAGTACAAATTAATGTTAATGCTGGCTATAATAGAAAGGTGTCAGAACACACAGGGAATCTCAGCTTTCTGTGTATGGGCCACCAGAGTGTCCATCTCTTAACCCTTTACCGACATTGGATGTACTCATACATCCATTGTGGGAAGATGTTCCCACAAATGGACATATGGGTATGTTCAAAAGATCATGCGGGCTCAAGCACCGCGTGATTGGTGCATGAAATCAGCAGTATATTACAGCTGGTTTCATGCACCATTGTCGTGGCCGATTAACCCCTTAGATTGCCACGGTCAATCGCAACCAGGGTAGAAAAGAAAAAGACAGAGGGAGGGAGCTCCCTTTGTCTTCATGTGCATCTCGCCACACGGTGTCAATGGCTTCCATAACAACCCAGAGACCTAACAAAGGCTTCCAGGTTGCATGTGACACCACCATGCATAGTGATAGGTATAGTACATAGTAGTACAGATGTATTGTAACAGCCGCACAGAGTCATGTCCCCTATGGGGACAAGTAAAATAAAAAGTAAAAATGAAAGAAGGAAGTGAAAAAAAATATAAAACACACACAAAAAAAATAATGTAAAATATTTATGCCGCACTTCTCCCATTATATACACCAATCGCTCCAAAAAAGATTAAAAATAAAAACGTACACATATTTAGTATTGCCACGTCCATAATGACCTAGGCCATAAATTTGTCATGTTTAACCTGCATGATGAACGGCGTGAAAAAAAAAATGGCAGTATTGTGATTCTTGTTCATCGCACAGCACATAAAATGGAATAAAAAGCGATCAAAATGTCTTATAAACCGCATAGTTGTACCATCATTTCATCCAGCAAGAAAAACCCTTACATCGCTTTGAGTAAAGCAGAGTTTTTCAGCCCAAAATATGAGCTGAAAAAGCCGTCTTTGGCTTATACTCGAGTCACTGTTGGCGCTCAGGCGCTGCAATGGCCTGAGCGCTGGCAGAGACACTCTTCTGGGAGTGCATACAGCTGAATCCCGAGTTAGCTGCCATGGCCCAGGTGACTGTATGCGACTCCTGGGAGCACATACAGCTGAAGATCTCTATTGCGGAGCCGAGAGCAAGCGAGTTATCCAGAACAGGCAGCATGTGACATCACGCTGCCTGATGACATCACGCCGCCTGTGCCAGAAGACCGAGGAGAGCGAGAATAGCCTCAGAGTGGCGGGGAAAGGTAAGTACTTATATATATATATTTTTTTTACAAGCCCTGCTTCTACCTGCCTATAACTGCCTATGCAAACTGGTACCCACCAAAATCTGTGTTCCAAAAGCCAAATAGTGCTCCCTCTCTTGCATGCCCTGCCATGTGCCCAAACAGCAGTTTACACCTGCACGTAGGGTACTGCCGAACTTCGAAGAAATTGTGTAAGAAATTTTGGAGTGCTTTTGATTGAGTTAAATAGCGCAATAAGGCCACATGTGGGATATCTCTAAACGGAAGAATCAGGGGAATCAATATTGAGTTGCATTTCTCTGCTAACGCCTACAGTGTTCCAGTGAATGATGGATAAAAAAAAATTAAAATCTGCAAAAAACTGCATTGATTCCTGTGAAATATCTAGAGGGTCGAAAGAGTTTCTAAATGCTGTTTTGAATACTAAAAGGGGTACATTTCCTTAGTTGGAGTCATTTATGGGGATATCTGACACACAGGCCCATTAAAACCACGTCAGAACTGGACCGATCCCTGAAAAAAATCTATGTTGTAAATTAAAATTTTGAGTCCCCTAATGTCATAAAACTGCAAAACTATATTTAAACAATGACTCCCACATGATGTAAGCGTATTGTAGATGCTAGTTCTAAACTATTTTGTGTGGTATTGTACATGCTGAAACGTTTGAACTTTGAAAATGGCAATTTTTCAAAATGATCAGGATATTTTGATATCTTTCACAAATAAACAAGGACTGTACCCATCAAAATGTCTACCTAACTTAGAGCACAATGTGTCACGAGAAAACATTCTCTGAATCACATGGATAGGTAAAAGAATCAAAAAGTTATTCCTGCATAAAGTGGCACATGTCAGATTTTAAAAATGGGGTTTTGTTAGGGGGGTCAAAACTAGCTGCAGCAGTAAGAGGTTAATGTCTACAATAGGCATATAAGAATCAGAACTGGACCATTGATTAATAGAAAAGGTGCCTTGGTCTGAATCACATTTCATGGCACCAGGATACTCTATGGGAAGAAAGCAAACCAGCAGAGGCAATGTGATGGTCTGGGCAATATTTTGTTGAGAAACCTAAGGGCTTGGCCTTTATGTGGATATTACCTTGACATGTACCATCTTCTACCCTGTTGCAGACTAAGTACACCCTTTCATGGCAGCTGTATTCGCTAATGGTCTCTTTCAGCAAGATAATACTCCCTGCCACAATTCAACAATCGTTCACATATAGTTTGAGGAACAAGACAATGAGGTCAAGAGAATGTCTTGGCCTTCAAATTCTTAGGATCTCAATGTAATCGAACATCTATGGGATGTGCTGTAAAGACCAAACTGATCAATGAAGGACCCACCGAGCAACTCACAGGATTAAAGGCAACTGCTGTTGATGGTGCCAGATACCAATGGACACCTTGTGGACGTCTTGTGGAGTAAATGACTCAATGGGTCAGAGACATTTTGGTGACACAAAGAGACCTACACAGCATTAGGTGTATTTATTGGAATAACTAATCATTGTATAATACTGGTAGCTTCTTAAAGGGGTTTTGCCACGATCTAATGTTGAGGTGGGATCCTCCAAAATGGGTATTTAATCACTTTTCTAAATATATGTGATTAAAAAAAGTGAAGCCTCTGAGAGCTACAGCCTTCTTTACATGCCCTTGGTTTCCTGACAGTTTACATTACACAAGACCAGGAGCTGATTTGGCCGCGCTTGCGTTGTTTGCACTTCTTATCTGATGGCAGGGAACATGAATGAGCTTTAAAGGGACTGGGGAGAAAAGTTCCTGTGTCTTTTGTATAGAGAATCCACTGGCTGTAATGTAATTGTCTGAGTTAACACATGCAGACGCTCCCTTGTTCTCTGCTCAGCCTCCCTTCTTCTCTCTCTGCAGCTGTTCATGAAGGAAAGAAGGCTGCATGCTGAGCTTATCTTCTCTTCTGAGCAGATAAGAGGGAGAAATAAAACACATATAGCTTGTGTACAATACAGTTCTCCTCTGTGGGTTAGCAACTACTCAACTACAGAGACTGAACATCAGGAGCGTGCATGGGAGGTGGAGTGATGACATCACAGAGGAGGTACTTTGTTTTTTTAAACACACAAACAAAACGCCCCTTTTTTCAAGCCTCAAGAGAGAAGTTACGGCCTGTTAGGTGAGGAACTCACTTCTTGGCAAAACCCCTTTAATAATCACAAAGGCCTTTGGATCCCCTCAGGCACCAGGAGACTGCTACCTCTTCAGCCACTATAGCTGTGTCTCACATTCAAGTGATAGCATCTGCTCTATAAACTGGTATATAATATCATCTACTTTTAGCTAGGGCAGTCTATTATACTGACAGATCCATTTTAATAAATGATGACTATAGAAGCAGAAAAACTAATGAACTTACGAAGCTCTGGAATGGTTGGCAGGTTACCTGAAAAGGACATATACGAAAGTAAGTAAACATCTTGTAGAAAGCAGGAAAGTCAGTAAAGAACAGTTTGTACCAGGTATTATACTTATTTTATACATTACATGGAATTATTTCAAATTGAGAATGGTTCATATACAGAGTTATGTAATGCAGAATAAAACCATACACAAGGGGTGCGGGCCTGGTTGCTGATTAGAGAGGACGCATAGCTCCGTTGCTCCTGTGACTTACTTAAAAAATCCTTTGAATATCCTGCTGTCTGCAAAGCTAAAGTGCTTTAAGTCACCTAGAATGCCAACAATCTACCTGCCGGTTATTACTTACCAGACTTGGAACATCTCTGCTACCTGGAGGGAGCTCTGTGGCTTCTGCCTGTGCCGTGCTATGTCGGGATCTCTGAACGGGACTTGTGACTTGGTGGTGTGTGCGGGACAGGGTGCGCACGGCTCTGGCTACATCCCGACCCTGCCGCTGCCTACTCTGGACCTCTGTCACTTAGACCTCTGCTGGAAAAGTGTGGCGCTGCGACCGGACACTCCTGAACCACCTGAGAGCACCTAAACTGCTGGTCTCCAGACATACCCCCTCCCAGGATGGGAGAAAGGTACTGTGAAGTGTGGGGACATACCTGCCAAGATCCTTCCCAACAGACGGGGGACATCTTCTCCTGGGGGCCGGTGACCGTGTGGAGCCACCATTTTGCCCGCATTTTGCGGGCTTTTTTGCCCAGCACTACACAGCCTCCTGATTGCAATACTCCTCCCCACGTGATATTAACCCTGAGAGGGTCTATTACAGCTGCCCCTTCCCTGGGGTATGTTTTGTAAGACTCTGACAATGTAAATTGCAACTCTACATATTCCTGCATATACTGTGGGTGCATGAATTGTGTATCACCCTTCTGGTATAGCACAGTTACTACACTGGAGAACTACTGGTGGTATATCAACTGCCATCTGCCTTAGAGTATACCTGCTCTCATTGTACTTTTACCTCAGCAGATGCCCTAATCCGTTATAGACTACTGCCCCCCACATCTTGTATGGTCACCTGTGGGACTCTTTCTTCTCTTGGTCTTACTAAGGCCCTCCTCGTCACTACACTTATCTGTATGCCTCCTCATATGCTACCGTACTAGATAGGCTGCAGTGAAAGCTGTGCAGTGCCATTTAGAAGAGAACGTGAACTCACACCATACTCTGGTTGGACACATTCCCCAATCCAACGCAATGCCTCCTAACAAAAATACTGAGGCCTCAGATCAGCTTGACCGTTTTCACAGGGCTGCCTATCTTTACAGGTTCTACATCATTCCTGGGATTAAGGAGATGCGTCCTTTCCTGATTTGAAGATGTATTACTGGGCGGCTCAACTAGATGGCACACGACCTTCTGTCGCCACATGTGCTTCCCTTAAATTTTCTTTTTTCAGAACAAACCCACTTTGTGTGTGATGGTCAGTGCCCAGGGATCCTCAAGCAGAGCTTGTTAATATGGACGCAAAAACCTATACTATACAATGGGAACAGATGAATACACACCTGCCTGGGACAATAGCACCCTGCAGGAACTACTTAATCTTGGTACTTCCATTTAGAGACAGAGGGGGGTGATATGCATAACCCAATTATATAAGGACCTTACCCTTAAAAAATGTCAGGATTTGACAATTGAGTATAATATCACAAACACACACTTTTATGTTATTTTGACCTAGACATGCGCTGCAGACACAGTTTTCTAATATTCCATTAGTCTATCAAGATTTCCCTATACTGTACCCGCATTGTAATTTCTCCCTCTCTTTTAGGTTTTATTACTTGTTTCTATAAGTAATTATTGCGGAAAAGGTTAGAAACCCCATTCCAGGCAAAGAAGACCACTTGGGAGGGAGATGTGGGCCCTATCTCTGATGCCAAATGGACAATGGCATTGGAGGTTCCCAGAATAGCTTCCTCAAGTATGAACAGATGTAAACATTGCATAAGTTGTAGCATGAGCACTATGGCCCCTTTAATCAGCTCATCAATAGGGTTGCTGGGAAACAGGCTCCAACCAATCTAATATTAAAGGGGTTGCCTAGTTCATCTAAAAAATAAATACTAAGCTCCTGGTGCCATATTGAAAAAAAGCAAAAACTATCCCTGGTCTTCTGTTTACGTTCCTCTTCTTCTGAACGGGACGTCACTAATCAGTGGCTGTAGCGGTCATGTGCCTCTACTTACATCACCATTCTGATCTGTTCACTACTAAAGGGTGATGAATTGGTGCCAATGGTTGGTGACATCCTATTCGATAGAAGAGGAAGGTAAATAGGTGACTAGGGAGAGTCATCGATGGAATGGAGAAGCGGAGGAAGGTGGGTCTACTAGAAGATTAGTTTTTTCTTTTTTGTAGGAACTGGACAACTTCTTTAAAAAGTAGGCTGCTTGATAAACAGAATTTTAGGTATCAGGCAATATGTGCCTACGGTCTTCTTTACTACATCTCAGCAGTATTGCTATACACAATGAAAACCCTCACCTTCCCCTGCAACTACAACTTCCATGACCTAAACTCTTTTAGGCATGCTTTGGTTTCACAGTTAAAATTTTTGCAGGAGAATTTTGTGCTAATAATTTATTTCCATACCGTATATAATATGTATATATTTATGTCTACTTTTTAAAAAAAAAAATACATTTGCTAAGAATACAGAGATAGCAACTCTACACCATTTATGTTAATGTCAATCCACAAAAGATCTCTTGTGACTACTTACCCTGATCATTGTTCCAATGCGCCATTTATCCTTTCTTTATTAAGATTAACTGAGAAAGAAAATAAAATGTAGAAGTCAACTTATCTTCATTTCATTTAGAAGACACTCCTGTAAAATAAATGTAAGTGGTTCCAGTGTTCAGCTGATCTCCATGAGTCAAATGACGTACGTACCATATAGGGAGACCATGAGACTGTTATGGGGCTCTTGGAGACAGAGGGCCCTGTAATGTTTAGTTCCATTTCCTTTTCTAGTGGGTGTCTAGGAGTAGCGCAAGACTCTTCTCTGCAGAGGAACTAGACTTTAGAGAATTAGCCCATGGGACATATAAAGGGAGTAAAGGTGAGAGAAGCAGGAAAACTTTGTCTTGGGTTCTAAAATCCAACATCTTTAAGAGGAGCCCATTTTCATGTTTACTATGGGGCTCGGTCTCTTATACTTATGGAAAGGTGATGCAAGAAAAAACCCCCTTTGGGGCATTTTTAATCAACAGGAAAAAGCCTTTTAAACCCAAAATTTTCCCCTTTTGGTAGGCCATTACTGAGAAAAATGTAAAATTATATGGCAGTCATTTAAAAAACTGCCTACCATGGTAGCACATGAACAGATGTTAAGCATCATTAACAATTTTATATTCCCTAGTGATCCAGAACAGTGCATCTCCTAAAAAAAGCTTAGTGTTTGAAATTTGTATGCATGATTTATTCTATGTTCACACGGCGTATTGCGGTGTGTACTTGTTCACGTTGTAATATGCCGGGTGTTTTATAAGCATGCGCTGGCCATGCTCTTGCCCGGCCCCCATCCACTTTCAGAGAGCTATGAATTACCGTGTTTGTGGGGTGTAATTCAGGGGTATTTCAGCACAATTACACACAGAATCACAGTCCGCAAAGACACCGTGTGAACATACCCTTATTGTTCTTATCTGTTAAAGGGACACTGCCATTAAAATGTTTCCTTCTACATATTGACAAGCAATATGCGACTACTATATGTCTTTTTTAAAAATGGTTGGTGGGCTTTTTTATAATTTTTTTTTTAAAGTTTCCCTATTTACATGACTTCCTGACTTATCTTTCGGACTTCTCTTTATGAGGTCTGAGAGCATCGCAATGAGAGGATTGATTGATGGTTCTTCTATCAGGTTGGCTATGGCCTGAGAGGTGTTAATGTTATGAGCTGGACCTAGTAAGTGTGAAGAAAAATCCACTCCCCAATGCAGAAAAAGATAACCCCATTTTCTTTTCATTATTCAGTATTACTCTCTTTATTGACCTGTGGTCTAGTATATTATCATCAATCCCTGTCCAGAGAACAATAGAGCGATCATTATCATTTGTAATGACATTAGACAGAGATAAGCAGCACCCACGGTAAAGTGAGAGTGGTCTACCTGGTCATTCAGGAGTTTTATCTTTCCACAATCCCAACTGGAAAAGGACAAGATTTTATTTGTAATTTCTATTTGAATAGGACTTTCAAAATAATAAAAAAAATTGCAAACAATTCTAAAAAATGGAATTTTGGTTTAACAAAAATACACTTTCCCTACTAAAACCTGGGTGTCCCTTATAATAAAGTATATAAGGATGTATACACTAGAAATTATCCTAATTGAAAAGTAATGCAGTTTTCAGGCTCCTGCCAAGGCATTAGGCCTTTAAAAAATCTCATCTAGAAAGATTTGCATGTGGAGTAAAAGGAATGCAGATATAGTACAAGTAGGCCATGTTATACATGCTTTATGTAATGTTATGTGATGCTGTGATGGTCATGCCACACAGGACTGGAAATACTACATTCCATTTCATGTTTCCTTGTAGTCTAGTTCATAGATTGTACGCTGCTCATAAAGGAAATAATATCTGTGTCTAAATGAAAAGAAGGACGACATGCATAGAAAGAAAGGTAAATGGGTACACAGTAACCGGCACTCACCAACTCAATCCAAACAGAAGAGTTAAAGGAACACTAAACCTGAAAATGAATGATGAAGTAATTTCTGACTGCCAAGGGGCAAAGAATGAAAAACAGGGCACTGGGGGGAGGCTCCTGCTGCAGATAGGGGAGGCTCCTGCTGCCAGACACATAATATTGAAGGGGAAAACAAATGATCTCCGGGGACAGAATAAAATAGTTTCTAAAACACTAGACCTAAATTTTCTACTTGTTGGGCTGCCAAGTAAAATAAAACATTTCCTTTTAGAATTTTTTTATGTAGCAAATTCATACTATGGTGACTGAGGCTGGCTCAGTTGGAATTGTTTGGGTTTGCTTTGTGTATGTGTGTCTTGCTTTTACTTTGACTCCTTCCTGACAGCTGATCATAATAATATATTTTTTTTTCCTCCTCGCCTTCCAGGAGCCATAACCTTTTTAATTTTTTCATCTACATAGACATATGAGTCATTCACCTACCATAGAATTTACTGGGAAAAAATTCTAAGTGGGACAAAAAATGTTAAAAAAACACACTTTCATAATTTGTAGGGGTTTTGTTTTTACAGCATTCACTATTCGGTATAAATAGTGTGTTATATGTATTCTACAGGTTGATACGATTCCGACAATACCAAATATGTAGGGTTTTCGTTATATTATAGTACTGTAAATAAAATCCATTACCAGTGCAGTACAAAAAAAAGTCTATTTTATAAAGCACAATTTTCTGCGACCAGTAACTTTTTTGTACTTCCATCTATGAACCTGAGTGAGGAGACATTTTTTGCAGCTGCTAAAGTGTACTTTTTATTGGCACCATTTTGGGATAGATGCAAATTTTTTGGTCACTTTAATTCCAATTTTTAGGGGACACGAAATTACCAAAAATCCGCAATTTTGGCATTTGGAATTCTATCTTCTATGGTGTTGAATGTACGGGATAAATGATGTTATATTTTAATAGGTTGGACTTCTACAGATGTGGCAATGCCAAATATGTGGGAACA
>JAODAL010015476.1:0-83769 GCA_025379985.1 Phyllomedusa bahiana
TGAAAAATTTAAAATTTCGGTTCGGGGCATCCTGAACCCAAATTAGTTTTCTAGCTCTATCTCTATCCCTGATCTTAACAGTCTCATCAAGTTGGGGTAAGAGTGTTTTTTTTGAACAAATTCATAGTTTAATCATAGACATGGACGTGTACAAAACATATACAATGAGTTCAAGTAGTAATGGAAAGATACAATACAAAGCATACATGTAGCAGGCACAGGTATACGATAATACAGAGATTAACTTTGCATAATGCATATAGCAGGGATTTCAATAATCAGGTGGTACATAGTCAGGTATAGACCTTGGGATAACAATGATAAGCCCATTATCATCTAATAAACTTGAAGGAAATTACAACACTATTGGTAATTAATAACCAAACCAGGTGTGTATGTGTGGTATATGCATTTCCTCGGATGGTGAATAAACAAGCTCAAAGCGGGTCATAGATCATCAAAACCCCAGGGTGAGAGATGGGGAAAAATAAGAACGGGACCCTATATAACAGTTGGGGAACAGTGGCAAGAGCTGAAGAATATTACAAGCAGCTGAGGAGACACTAGAGGATGCCGACCAGGGACACGCCAGGAGAAAACCAGCACATGTCGTCTCCAAGAAAAAGTCAGAGCAGGGCAAGGGGCATTCCTCCCTGGCAAGTAAGGTTCCACCGCACCAGAATGGCAAAGTACTGATGGAGTTCAATCAGGGTCGTAAAAGGATGGAAGAGTGCATGTATCGTCCAAATGTATCCGGACAACCCCTATGCCACGGGTGTCAAACTGCGGCCCTCCAGCTGTTGGGAAACTACAACTCCCATCATGCATGTATATAATCTATAACAGTGGGCATGATGGGAGTTGTAGTTTCCTAAACAGCTGGAGGGCCGCAGTTTGATACCCCTGCCCTATGCAAATAAATATATTTTTTAAAGGGAAGCGTGGCATTCACAGGATGGATCCAGTCTGGTGCAGTGGGCACTAGATTGGACAACCAGTAACGGGCAACGGTTTTGCACGCCACAGATACAAGTTCAGTGAGACATGTACGTTCTGCAGGTGGGGTAATAGTTTTTAGGGGTCTGCTGGCACTCCTGGTCCAACATTACTTCCAGTTACCATAATATAGGGTTATCTATGTTGCAATAAACAAAATTGACGTTGGATTGGAAATGATAGACCAACTCTGCAGAATGATAAGTAAATACATAAACACCCCCCTCCTCCCTCACAGAAAAAACTTAGTCCCAACTTAGGGTTAGGGTTTTGTTTTTTTTCTCAATTTTGACAAAATTCTATTCAAGCCTGGCCTCGACCCAAATCCAAAGAGCAACACTAGTTATATACTACTAATCAGGATGACAGTGGGTCATTTAAGTGAGTCCAAAACTGATAGTCATTCATGACAAACATTAGATATTATTACTCATGCCAATTTATTACTGTGTATATTACTCAGTACATGGGACAATACTCAGATAGTGAAGAGAACTAGTGGAAGTCAGTGTATTAATACTGAATAAGACATAATAGGAATATTTTCACCAATAGATAGGTACAAGCCTGGCTTTCATAACTAATTTCAGCAGTCCCTTTTTTAATTTAACCAGGGCTCATGATAAGACTAATGCACTGATGGCACCCCTCGATACAGAAATGTTGTTTCTTCTCTTATTACAGTAAGTTATATCTCCTAAACAGACATATACAGTACTAATATTAGAAGTCAATATCCACAGCATTGCAGTATGGGAAGCAATAGCTGCTGCAGAACCTCTTTCACATGTTGCCCCAAGAATGTTTAGCAGCAGGTGATGTGTGTGATGTGTTTTGATAGATTGACCCCTGCTGCTGCAGAACCTCTTTAAAAGGTTAGTTTATCGTAAGGCAAGTTTCTATTGACACAAATAGACCACTGAGATGTGAGAAGTTTCATGTAAGGAGCAAAACAGTAGTGAAGGGAGATGTTGTCTACCCACTTGTCTATAATGGAGCAGCCGGCAGAACTAAAAGTAGATTTTGCATCATGGTTTAGGGCAGGCATCCTCAAACTGCGGCCCTCCAGCTGTTGGGAAACTACAACTCCCATCATTCATTTATATAATCTACAACAGTGGGCATGATGGGAGTTGTAGTTTCCCAACAGCTGGAGGGCCGCAGTTTGATGATACCTGGTTCAGGGGCTTCCATCATTGTAGAGGAGAGTACTGGTGGCATAGGAATGACTGGATACACTGAGAATCTAGTCCCAGAACTAGTCCCAAATAAAAGGGATGCCTGCACCACTTTCTAGTGTTCACTCTTAGGTAAAAATAAATGAAACATGAAACATATGCACTGTGCAAAATGAATTACAAATTTAAAGCAGATTATGGAAAGAACTTGCTGAAAATATCTGCTGCAATTTCTTGGCAGCGAAAGGGTTACCAGCCTAGATCATTCCCCAGGTTTTCATCGATTCCCAGAAATTTCAGGAATGGGTTTTAATCACCAGCGAACAGCACAGCTGTACAATGGGATCCTTGTCAGCACTAATGTGTTTCCCAAATGGAGTGGAGAGACTGAGATGGGAACAGGATGTGTGGGGAGCAGGTCCCAGCTGAAGTATCTACTGCAATGTACACTGGCTCTGTATGGCTGACAATATATCCTACAGAGCCAACCTAGATGGCAGAGGGAGGAAAGCCACATGCTACACCCACCTGGGAGGGAAAGTCCTTCTATTATTCTGGGTTACTAAACATGTACCAGACACGTCTCCTGTACCTGTTCACATGCAATAGGCTACATTTATCAGTAAGGTCAGAAAACATTATAGGTAAACCTCCAGTATCCAATGTCGTTTGACAAAGCACTGCAACTTTTTAATATTTTATAGACCTATCCTTCACTTTAAAGGGGGGTTTCCTGTTTCAAAAAAAAAAAAAAAAAAAAAAAAAAAAAAAAAAAAAAAAAAAAAAAAAAAAAAAAAAAAAAAAAAAAAAAAAAAAAAAAAAAAAAAAATTTTTTTTTTTTTTTTTTTTTTTTTTTTTTTTTTTTTTTTTTTTTTTTTTTTTTTTTTTTTTTTTTTTTTTTTTTTTTTTTTTTTTTTTTTTAAGAAGCGACTTTTAAAATTGTATAGATCCACCATAATGTAAAATGGGGATCCTGTTTCTCAAATCATACATTGATGAAAACTTAAAGGGTGCCATTTACGCTACTCCCCATTTAAATGGTTTTCAGATTAAAAATTTGCAGAATGATAACCTACTTACCTCTCTCATCCTCACCGTTCCAGTGCTGCCAGAGTCCCAGTGTCCCTCTTCGGCTATGTTCACACGGCTTATTTCGGGACTATTAGTCCGAAATACGTCCCGAAATACGTTTCAAATAATGAACAATTAGATTAGCATTGATTCCAATGTAAAATCACTGGCCTCTGTGGTCACATGCTGTACATACAGCCCTGTGTCTACCAGACAGAGATTGGTTTGCAACAACATGTTATTCATGAAAGTGATGTCATAAATGAGAGACTGGGGTGACCTGGAACAATGGTAATGGGAGAGGTAAGTATGGGTTTATTTTCTATTCTAGTACAGTGGAAGGAGGTAGAAAGGTTTTGAAAAGTCTTGGAAAACCCCTTTTATGTTATGGTTAAATGGAAGCAGGATGAAAAACTACAGACAAAATAAATCGTACTCACAGACCCCCCCTCCTCCCCCTTGTCACCCGTTGCTGCCGCTCTGAAGTGCCCCAGGACCCGTTCCACTTCATGTCCAGGTTTATCCTGATCCACAGGAAAGGCTCATACTCCATCGTGAGTGACTAAGTACCAGCCTAGCTTGTGTTTTGGGACATGGCACCAGAAGGGAGGTGGAGTGGGTCCGGGGAGGCTTCAGAGCAGCAGAGATGGGGACTGGGAGGTATCACTTTTTTTTTTTTTTTTTTTCCAACCTGGCCCTATTTAACAATAATTTTACAGGTACGTGTACTGTGATCAAGACCAGGACAGGTTTGTAATCACAGGAAAAAATATTATATCAACCTGTACCAACTTGAGATTCATGCTTCCTACCTAAGCCCAGCAATTGTGGTAAAACTGAGCTGCAAGCAACAGTATTTCTCTGGGCTGGAGCTGAAGCTGAAATTCTATGTGCAGTGCCAGGAATTATAGATAGTATTCTCTAGAAATTTTCATTTTTGCTCCAATGCCTGATTTTTTAGCTTGTTTTTTACACTTAGGATTTTTAATGTCAATATCATGCCTGCTACAATTCACCTACAATCAATTTTCCACCTACTGAAACACCTTTATAAACCAGAACCCTATAGTTATTTATTTTATTAGTATTGTGCATGTCCATGTACTCTGTATCTCTGGAGTCCCGCAGTTCGCAGAGATCATGGACCAGAAGGAATAGGCCCTGTCCATCCACAACCAGATAGCTGTGCCACGACACTGTTAAGTGTTACATACACACTTAACAGTATGTGACGATGGACTACTGTAAAGGAATTGATATACTGTATTTCCACTCAAACTTATTTGCATCACCTTCCACTCAGGCGGCAAGCATAAATCACACTCCAAAAGAGTTCTGGCACCCTAAAAACATCTGCTGCCACCACCTTTCTCAATAATCAAAAGGAAAGAAATCGAAGGGAAGGACCCACAAGCACCATTTGCCAGCACTCACAGGGTTAAATGCTCTAATCAAATACTGCTCACCGGCAATCCCAGGGTTAAACACTTTAAAACACTGCTCTCCAGCAGTCACAGTATTAAAACACTTTGATCAAGGCTATGGATTCTTAGAGCATACAAGTACCAGACTTATTAAAGTTTTAATAGAAACAAGCTATAGTGCTTAAATAAAGTACAAAACGAAATGTACAATAATGTGACATACATAGATGCAATTACAGTCAAAAAATAAAAAGGAGAAAATCTCAGAAAATACCTAGCACTTACAGTTCCTGTGAGCAAGTAAAGAAAAATGAAACTCAGCATAGCTGACAGCTGAACTGACACTCCCTACCCAATCGGTTCAGGTTTCAGAGCTGCCCATCAGCTCATTAGGATAATTTGTTTTTCCTGGACTGACTGATTATAAAAGGGGAAGGACAATTCATAGCTAATTATATGTGTCCCTTAATTGACCCATTATAACATATGTTGGGGGTTGTCAAGTGGGATGGACAGACGAGGACCTGGTCAATCTCTGAAATAAATAAACTCCAGGCTCTATGTTCAGAGCACCACTCATGGAGATAACCTCTTACCCCCAATACATTTTTTTGTATTTTATGAACAGACCAGGCTTAATGGGCTTGAGTAAAATAGTTTTATGATCAGGACTAATGACACTGTAAACCATCTTGTAGATAGGGAATACACATAATTGATCTGTGGTGAGGGGGTATACAAAAACAATATGTAATCACTGAAAAATAGCATAGCATCTTTCCTATTACATTATGTTTTGGCAGTTTTGTCTGTCAAAGATCACAGACAGAGATTGCGGTGAAGCCAGTACTAAACAAAGTAAACAAAACTGAAACAATATGGATGCCTTTTTAACGCACTATATTACTGATCCTTACTTAGTGAACCCCTAGACATCTATCGAAAACTAATGGCCATTATATGCATCTAATGGAGCATATTGTTTAGTTATGAAAAAAAACACAATTAATATGACATAAGGTAAGTACATACAGCGGTCTGAGTAGCCCATACAATAACATTGCCTCTTTTGTTTTTACTGAAAGCACATAAGCAGAATATGGAGAACAAATTTATAGGGGGGAATGAGCCTGAAAAGAAATGAAAACAAGCTCTGTGCACTCCTGTCCCTACACAGAAGTATATAGTGGCAAACCAGCCATAAGGAAGAGGGGTATTTAGATTTTTGTTATAGGGCCCCTCTCCTTTGTACACAACTGGAGGTATTCATTAAGGGGGTATTCTCATGACACTGATTAGCTTTAAACATGTTGGCAAATGTAAATATAGACGATTACCAAACACATTGCCTCATAACACCCAGCCCCTCTGTGGAAAAGTGAAGCTTTTAAAATATTTATGTCCAAATCTGCAGGGACGAGTGATGGCCGGGAAAAGTCATCATGTCAGTCTAGACCAGATGCAGAAGAAAAGAAAAAGTGAACGGCTCGTCAGAGAAACGTCTCATGTGAGTCAATAGATGTAACTGCACTGTAATCACTTATATGTGTTGTAACGCCTCGCTTGCGTCTAGACGCCCTCCTGGGCCGTCCTGGGGGTACTTCCTTCAGCTCACTGGTCACCGCTTTGATATAACGGATGGCACTTCGACACAGGCTTCAGTTTCAATCTGGCTTCAGCCAGTTTTATTCTTCCAGGCACAGTGTTAAACGTACGGCAGTACACAAAACAAACACAAACAAAACCCTCAGCGTCTGGCCATGACTATACACATTCGGGTTAAAAAGCCCCTAGCATCAGTGGTCGGATCTACCATTCAGACCCAAAAAACACGTATCCTCACGTCCCGTTCTGGTTTCCCCTCAACCCTCTGGGGGGCCCCAGAGCCTCTCTCAGTCTGCTCCCACACCAAAAAATCCAGGTGATCCCCGCGAGCAGGATTTTTTATACCCACCCGGGGGTCGGGCCCCCAAAACTCCGCATGGACCCGGAGACCGGGAGCGGGAAACCACCCCCCCAATCGCAGCTTTTCCCGGGGGGGGGAACCCATAATGGGGGATCCCGATCTAAATACAGCTTCAGAACCTTGTTTGCTGACAGATAGAAATTTGGGCTCCCCCCCCCAACCCAGGCTTTGGTGGCAGTTTTACTAGGGCCCCCCTAGGGGCAGAACCAGGCAACTACTCTTAGCCATCTGTACAGTGTATAGAGCCTGTGTACCCCCATACTGTATGGGTGGTATATTGGTCATTGCTATGTCTTTATTCAGGATAGTATAGGGGATTATTCGTCACTATTGGGGAAATTTTGTGGGGGGTGTCCGGGCTGTATAATAGGGTTTTGCTACAGTAAAATTTTTGGTCATTTTGGCCCAAAGTACAATGGATTGGTAGCATATGTGGTGAAATGTATGGTGAGGTGTTTGCCCCCTTGTTTTATCCATAATGCATGACTATTAAAATTTAAAACCCGAAAAAGTTTGTGGTGGGGGGTGGGGGGGACACCCAAAAAGTTGTTGGGCCGATTTCCCCTGTTAACCCCCGTTTGAAAACCTAAAATAAATCCAAAAGGGCTCAAAACTGCCCACATAAATCAAAATTAATGAAATGTAGACAAAAAAACATAAAAACTACAAGGGTAAAAATCATAGTACATATATGTGCAACACATAAAAACAAACTATTTTAAAACTGTTTCAAAAAAAGATTTAGAAATTTATGTATTGGGACAGGTTGAGCGATTTTACGACAAATTTGAAATGGGGAAGGTTTTTATGGTGATTGAAATTTTTTTAATCGCGAAATTTAAGGCATAATCTGTGATATCTATTAAGTCGGCCATTTTCAGGTTCCCTGAATTTTGGGGGCCAGGGAAATCAGATTACAGAATAGACAGGGTGAGATGTGTGTACGACGTTTACTGGGGGTGTAGGGGTTTCGATTGGGCTGGAAAAATCACATGCCTCGTTTTCATAAACAGCGTTTCCCGTTCAGCCCTTTGTGTCTCTCAGGTCTATAGGAGTAGGACAGGGGCCCCTGCCCTGTGCCCAAACAGCTCCGGAAATTTTTTGTTTCTGCAAAGAAACCTCTACTATTAGCGTGATCTTCCAATTTAGTTAGATTAGAGAAGGGAAGATTTTATGTAGTTTAGAAGAATTTTAAAGGGCTCTACCGCTGAAAAAGTCATGGGGGGGAGAAAGGTGGGGGGGGCCCACGGGCGAACACAGACAATCTCTATAAATAAGACTGGATAAAGTTCACAAAGACTTAGTGTAGACATTGCATTGCAATATCTTTATTATTAACAGTTTGCTATTGAAATATTTCCTGGATATTGGGCAGCCTGAACTTATATTAGGATACACATCTTTTCTAGTAACTGCAGGTCTCTGCGTTAGGTGCAAAACTCCACTTTTATTATCAGCATACATTTCAGATAGGTGTTCATTTTTCAATGTTACCCATTCCACCTTTGTTCATATATCCAGCTTGCACTTAAATCTTAAAACTGCAATTTTATAGTCACCACAGGTGAATTGAAAGGTGCAAAAAAATACCGTGTATTATACGAAAACATAACAGATACGTGTTTTTTGACTTTGGCCACTACAGCTTTGTTCATTGATCGCAGCTTCACGTAAATCTTAAAACAGCAATTTTATAGTCCACCACAGGTGAATTGAAAGGTGCAAAAAAATACCGTGTATTATACGAAAACATAACAGTACGTTATTTTTTGTCTTTGGCGCACTACAGCTTTGTTCATTGACGCAGCTTGCACGTAAATCTGAAAACAGCAATTTTATAGTCACCACAGGTGAATTGAAAGGTGCAAAAAATACCGTGTTATACGAAAACATAACAGATACGTGTTTTTTTACTTTGGCGCACTACAGCTTTGTTCATTGACGCAGCTTGCACGTAAATCTTAAAACAGCAATTTTATAGTCACCACAGGTGAATTGAAAGGTGCAAAAAAATACCGTGTATTATACGAAAACATAACAGATACGTGTTTTTTGACTTTGGCGCACTACAGCTTTGTTCATTGAGGCAGCTTGCACGTAAATCTGAAAACAGCAATTTTATAGTCACCACAGGTGAATTGAAAGGTGCCAAAAATATCTTGTATTATACAAATACATAACAGATACGTGTTTTTTGACTTTGGCGCACTAAAGCTTTGTTCATTGAGTGAAACTAAAATGATGGTTGAAAGACTCCTTTTTCCGGCACTTTTTAATCTGGGGGTCATGCAGGTTTGGGGCTCATGCTGTGGCTCAGGACAGGGATAGTCTATGTCCAGTGAAACTTAAATGGTGGTTGAAAGACTTCTTTTTCTGGCACTTTTTAATCTGGGGGTCATGCAGGTTTGGGGCTCATGCTGCGTTCCAGGACAGGGATAGTCAATGTCCAGTTCAAGTAAAATGGTTCAAATCATACTGCCTTCTGGCCCTTTCTAATTTGTGGGTGATGCAGGTTTAAGGGTCATGCTGTGGTACAAGACAGGGATAGTGAATGGTGTGTGACTTTTTTTCTGTGGCTTTTATAGCCTAAGTGTTGTGCCTAAGATGTAGCAGGTATCCATTTGACAGTTGTGGCTGTTAATTCCAGCTTCTCTAGCCCTGTTTGGGTGTAAGAATGAAGGTGTTGTTGCTCTCCCATAGACTTTAATGGTCATCGGAGATGATCGACTATCGAAAAACCTTATCGATGGTGGCCGACTATCGACTATCGCCCGATGTCGATAGCCAACGTAATCGCTCAACACTACTTAGGACATATAAAGGCTACAATGGATACAGATCATAGCACATATATGTACATACTTTGTAGCCTTTATATGTTTTATACATCTTGTAGTACTCTTGTTTATGTGGGCAGTTTTGAGCTTCTTATGTGGTTTATGTTATGTTTCAATGCTCCTTATTAGGTACTGTATGATATTTCCCTGTCTAATTTCTATGGGGGTGTTATTATGTATTTTAGTATCTTTGTACTCTTATGCTGTGTGCTTTTGTAGGTAAATATTTTGGTATATCTGTAAACTGACATACGAGGTGCGATAAATTTCCCCCAATAACTTGTGTTTTATTGATTATATTGTGCTGACATAACCTGCAATGCTACTCCAAACGGGGCTCACAATCTGATTTCCAAACCTCACACAAGGGCCAATTTCAAAGGCCAAGTTAGAGTGCTCCAAGAAAACCCACTCAAACATTGGGAGAATTTACACCCAAAACCCTCATACTGCAACGTGTCAGTGCTAACCATTGACCCACCATGCTGTTTGTTTGCTATCTGTGACACACAAATATATAATGCAACTTATTAAGAAACAGATGCTAATTATAATACACTGTATTGAGTAGACTTAGTGCGAGTGGGAAGGTCCCCATCCACCCTGGCACAGCAAGCTGTGAAAGGAACATCCAGTGACAGAGTGAAGCTGACAGAGACAGATGGTCTCCCACTGAAGCAGACACACAGCTCTCACACCTCATTTCTGGGCAGAGACCGTGACCAAGGGCAGTTCCGGATTAGCCGAGGGTCACAGAGCAAGGACTGAGCTGGAACAATCTCACAGACTACAGGGAGCAAGAGCATGGCTTCACTTAAGAGGCATCTATTGTTGAAAACATTGTCAAAAAATACAGTATTATAGAGATTACATTAAAACGAACACACATCTCATACGTACACTGTGTTATCTGCACTAGGACATGTACCTATGTTGTGGATGGGAACAAAGGCTATATATGTGTGATCCTTTGTGTCTCCATTTTAATGTATTAGTTAGTATATACCTCACATATATATATATATATATATATATATATATATATATATATATATATATATATATATAGATATATAGTAGGCACATACCTATGTAATACAGCATGTAAAGGCTGTCTGTATATCTGTTGTCATTAATGTGTTAAACAAAATGGCCGCCTGTAGTAGTTTGTAGAGATCGTCGTGTAATCCAAGATGGCACCTTTTCAGAAGTTACACCCTGTGTCCAGACATTCCTGAGCTGTGAGGAGTGGTCTGGAGATAAGGACGTGCCAATAGACCCTCACAGCCAGGTCCATGTGATGCTTCTTATCTACTAATTTGCAAAAGTATAAGAAGCTGCCATTTTGTGAATAAAAGCAGAAAGCACTTTCACAGCAACAGGGCATGTTGTGATTTGTTTTCTCGGTGCACCCTTTGTTATTTTTAAGCTAATTTGGACCCCCACAAGGACAGAATAGCCCCTTTGAGGCTACTTTCCAATTCACGTTTTTTTGTCCGCTCCATATAAACTGACAAAACCTTACCAAGTGTGGGTCTTTGCCCCAGGATCCCATTTCCACTGAACAAAACAATTCTTTTGTTGGATTAGTGGAATTTGGGCACCACATTATTTATATGTAGAACCATGTCTGTAGCTGATAACTTTTCATTAAAAGTGCCATTAGTGCCCCAGGCCACCAAAGGAGTGGAGAGCAAGTCTGCATTCAAGAGAAGGTCACTTCCACAAGGTCCTTCATCAACTACTACATCTATAACAAATAAAAGATGCATAAAGGTTTACTAAAAACAAGAAGGCAAGGCAAAAAGGCAGAAATAGAATTTTAACACGAATGGTTCTGGTCAGGGGTAGAAATCTGGTGTGCGGTATACCTTGCATAGCATAACTTAGGCGCATCCAAATTTCAAACCGTGCCTAGTTTTGGTGCACAACTGTGCATATATATCTAGAATAGGGCTACAACAGATTTTTGGTGCAAAATGCACCACAAAAATTGCACAGCGAAAGTCTGACATGTCACCCCTAGTATTTTAAAACATAACATTTTAGGGTACATATACTATACTGTGTGCCCCACTCTGACATTTTGTTCTATTTTTAGAGTTTTATTTTTTTTTGCCATACAGTTGACTTAACTCCTTAACGACCGCGCACCATCTTTCGACGGCGGGCATTTCAGGTCGTTCGTCTGCAGCGACGTCTTTAGACGTCGCTGCAGACATCTGAGTTTGCGGCGCCCGGCGCCGCAATTGTGCTGGGATCGGGGTTGTGCTACACAGCCCCGATCCCAGAGCATGTCCTGCAGGCATCGGGGAGAGGCGGAAAGCTCCGCAACCCGATGCTTTAACCCTTTGATTGTGGCGGTGCGTTACCGCAGCGCAATCAAAGGGTTTCCCCTGCTCTGTCGGGTGATCGGAACACCCGGTGACCCGACAGAGCTCAGGGACCGGCTGCACAGATATCTCTGGGGACCTAGAGTGGCCCCAGAGTTGTCTGTGTAAGAAGCCAGTGATTAGGACGCACTGTGTGCTGTCCTAATCACTGCCTGTGTCAGACTGACACAGATTAGCATGTATTAGCATATATGAATATGCTAATACATTACTAAGTGTTAAAAAAAAAAATTTAAAAATGTAAAACAGTTCTCCCTTCTTGGGAGTTAAAAAAAAAAGTACAAAAAACCCCATAAAAAGTGTTAAAAAAAAAGAATAAAAAAATAAATAAAATAAAAATAATATTTAATTAAAAATAATTGTGCATAAATTACACACACAAAAAAACCTACACATATTTGGTATCCACACGACCGTAATAACCTGTAGAATTAATCTAACAAGTTATTACGTGTGAAATGTGAATGGTGTAAAAAAAAAAATTAAAAAAATAAAAACATTTAAAACATTTTTTTTTTAAATTAAAAAAAAATACTGCAATTATCTATAAGTGAACTTAAACTATTCCCCCATAAAGTACAACTCGTCTCGAATAAAATAAGGCCTCATCCAACTGCGTCATTGAAAAAATAAAAAAGTTACAACTGTTGAAACGCATGGAGGCAAAAACGAGAAAAATGTTCTGGTCATTAACTACTTTTCAGGCGTTCGGCTTAAGGGGTTAATGCAATACAAATTTAACTTGGATCCTAGACATACTGCTATGTCAAAGTGCAGTGAAGGGTAAATGTGGTCATATTAGACATAAGACAACTGTTAACTTACAGGGGGATTCCCACCATGCACTCTGATGGCATATCAATAGGATATGCTATCGAAGTGTTATAGTTGAAGGCTCCAACTTTGGGACCTGCACCTGTCTCCAAAACTTGCCTACAAAAGTCTCAGCTAAACATAGAGAGACTGTCGCACCTGAGCACAGCTCTCCATTCTGTTCTATGAGAGTTTAAAGTACAGCCAAACATACCTGTAATCATAACTCCCATAGAATGGAATGGAGAGTTGTGAGCAAGCGCCGTGGCTCTCCATTCTGAGCCAAGACATTCTGAGCGAGATGGTTCCAGAGGTGGCACCCGCATCTATCACACTTTGATGAGATATCCCATTGATATGCCAGCAAAGTGAATGGTAGAAACACTCCCTTTAAACTCTCCTGCTAATTTTTCTATATCCAAGTGCATTGAGATTGGACAGACGAGCATGTCTATTTCAATAGTGAAGAAGGATACACAATTTACAGTCAACCCGGTACTACTTGCCTCACTTGGCCCGGTTGAATTCGAACCAGTCTGACCTTATTTTTCCACTGTCAGGTGCTCCCAATGGAGGAAGTGTTCAAACATGAGAATATTGGAATACCGCCAAAAATTAAGAGACACAAAAATCTCACATCCACATGGGTCTTTCTTTCCATCTAGTTGTAATCAATTCCTTATATTCGGTACAGTGTTTCAGCCACAGGGTATCATTCATTTCAATGACTTCATGTATTTGAGTCCTTCAGAAATGGGAAATGTGTAGAGTTTTGAATTGCCTTTTTGTCCTCTACTAAGCATCTGCATATCACAAGGCCACAAGGCTTAGTAGAGGGCAAAGAGGCAATTCAAAACTCTACACACCGTATGGTGCTCTCCCCAAGGAGAGATGTTCCCCTTTCTGAGCCACTCATTGCTTCCCACATAGCCGGCTCTCTGCTCTGCACTGATGAGGGGCAAAACCCCGAAACAGTGCTATATGCAGATGAGTGATACTTGCTTGGCTAATATCCCTTTTGCTTTCTCAAGGCTCAGTGAATCAAAAGCAAATTGAGGATTTGTTACATCCAATAGAGGGCGCTTGAGCTTCTCAGCTCCTTTCCCATAATGCCTTTTGAGTCCTTCAGTCATATATAGCTAAAACCAAAAATATCTCCTGTGACTGTTTGGGGCTTAGCTTGCAGACTTCTTCTTCAGCCTGCGAGTGACCTCTTATAAGATGGAGCGAGAGAGCAGAATACAGGAGCAGACTAGATTTTCACGAATGGTTTACTTTGGCCATCCTGTGCTGTTCCATTTTTCCTTCGAGGTGTGAACCAGGATAGTAGCTGGGAATCATGCTGTGGGTTTCACTGGCTGTTCCATCTGTGTAAACTTTAGGCTGCCAGTATAGGAGAAAACAGGTCTTGCCAGGAAAATACATTAGTTCTTATTAACCTCTTAAAAACCCAAAATTGGTTGATGCGTGTCACATTTACAATGAAGAAGAGCCTGACGTGCAATGACAAAGAACAGTTGTTCTCAGCTGGTAAACTACATCTCTGAGAATGCCCAGCCAAAGATTTCCTTATACCATGTATACAACAGATGAGGTTAGATCAGCAATGTAACCTGAAGCTCTTGAGCCCCAATGAAATTTTGCAACAGGACCCCACCTAATGTGTGCCACTTATAATCCTGGTGTCTTCTCATGTGGCAGAGCGTTTTAGGGTCAACTCCAGGAGCCAAGACTTTATTATGATTGCTATCCTAAGACATTTACCTCTTCAGCAACCACCTCAACTAAGATCAAAAGTTGTTCATCTCGGAGATCCTATCTAAACACATTGTTTTTGCCATGATAAAAAGTCGTCATCTACCTTGCCATCAAGAGTAAAAATGCACAGGAACAAAATATTTCAAATGTTTTTTAGCAATTTTTTTTTTAAACGTCTATGGCCATCATTACTAAGAGAGCCACAAAAATAGCTTAAATGTGAGCTACGAAGTGGAGGGTGCAACCTTAGCGCAATATGTGGCCTGATGGGGGGAGTTAAGTAAGGAACAAAGGGTTAAATAGATAAGAATGCTAGGGCTGAGAAGGAAAAATGAAGTTAAAGGGAATCTTTTTATTTTTACTAATTAAGACAAGATACTGATGCATATTCTTTTCTTCTTAGCCATTTTTATTTTTTGATTGTAGATTTTGCAATTTGGTTTTCTGTATAGGATTACGGGGGCAGCCATTTTGCCTGAACTGCTTTTAACAGCATTTTGAGAGATGCTTTACAGCAGCTTCATGGACATATGATTCTGTTAACAGGAGCAGACCCATTGCCTTCTATAGGAGAGTTTAGACATGCTCTGTGACCTGGGAAGAGGGAAAGAGGGTGAGCTGTGACTATCTCCTATTGTGAATGGTGGATCATGTGTTATCTATTGGTGTCACCTTTCAATCTAATACTGTCTGTGCTGAAAATGAGGAGACTGCTGAAAAGTTTTCTCTACAGAAAACAGTGTCAGGCTATTATTAGGCCTAGTGGCCAAAGTGAACACTGCAGAATTTCAGATTTTTAAAATAATGATTTCTGATGACACATTTTCTTTAAGGAGGATCTGCTTATTGGTAACAAGTAGAGAGGTTATGATGTGGGTAATAGCTGTAAGAGTTGGCTGTCAGAGCTGTTGGCCCTTACTTTACTTGTTGGTTTTGTTCATTTTCTTTTGCAGGTTCTGCTGGTGGTAGTATTGGGGCAGCTGAAGTCCATGGATGAACAATATTAGGAAGACATCCAAAAAAATTCATCTAAAGTCTAAAATTCAGCGTTGGGCCTTCTGGTGGTGCTCATGGACCCCAGGAGTTCTTATAAGATTCGCACTATATTTACTCATCCAGTGCCCTTAGGCCCGGTGTTTACCGACAAGGGTAAAGACAATGAAAGACATGGAAAAAGGCTTTTCCTGAAAGTGCAATAGTTATTGTTTTATTTAATGCTTTGGAAATTTTATCTAACACGTTTTTGTACAAGTTGGGACAAAATTGGCTGCTGTGGCACTTTGCACTACAAGATACTTGGTGTCAGTAGCTATTTCAAAGATGGTGTACAGGGGTAAGAGAGAGGGAATGCTGGGAATTGTAGTTTCACAACAGCTGGAAAGCCTCAGTTGCAGAACACGGTTTCAGAGCATGTAGCCATCACTTATATCTAAAACACAGTCATTGGAATATGAAACTCTCACTGTCCCTTATATTCTTTAAATTGGTAAGGGGTACATGATCGGAATAAGCCTATTTAGAGTGTATATCAGTATGTTAAATTTATCAGTATAATATATGGAATAGACGTGATGTCCGAGTATCAGAAGGTTGGGAGAGGAATGAGCCTTGACAGATGTGTGCTGTTCTTTGGACAGGGAAGTGGGTGTCCATGATGGTTACGGGGTGAGTAATGAGAGGAGAGGCATAGGACATGCACCCTTTTCCTTCCCTTTATTTCCAGCTGCAATTGCTGAGGAAGTTGGAGAGGAAGAGGTGAGGTTGGGCTGTTTCATGACGCTCAAGGAGATTCCCTCCCTGCTCTGTTTCCTCCTAGCTGCAGAGGATTGCAGCACAATCTTACTGTATTGTATCCTGAAAGAAGAGGATTTATACAATGTATCAGGTATCAAGGCACGTGAAGTGTGTCACTATGCTACAGTGCAAGATACACAGAAGAATGTAACACCTTCATTCCCTCAATCACCTATACTTTGTACCAGGGATGTCTATAGCAAATATATCCATTGTTAATGCTGCTTTTCTACAGCATTGCCAGGATTTTGGAAGATGTATATAGTGACATTTATGTTTTTATAATAATTATCGAAGGTATCAGTAATATTATATATATATATTATATATATATATATATATATATATATATATATATATATATATTTATTATATATATATATCTCACTGGCATCTGTCAAGGAATGGGATAAACACAGCAGCAAGTGCACACTCAGTTCTTGAAGTTCATCTACAGTCGATTCACATTATTATGACCATTACTTTTCATTTCAGCAGCACGTAGATCACAAAGGACGTTACGTGGGGTGAGCTGGCTTGGTGGGTATATTTGGTTTGTAATAGGAAGTCTGCACAAATTATTGGCTGTCACTGGTAAAAGGGGCGATTTATAACATTTACAAAAAGAGATAAGTATTTGATACACTGGCGATTTTCCTAGTTTTGCCAACTTCAAAGAATGGAGAGCTCTGTCATTTTTATCGTAGGCTTACTTCAACTGTGAGAGACAGAATCTAAAATAAACCCAGAAAATCACATTGTATGATTTTTAAATAATTAAATTGCATTTTCTTGCATGAAATAAGTATTTTATACAATAAAAAAACAGAACTTAATATTTAGTGCAGAATGCTTTGTTTGCAATTACAGAGGTCAGACTTTTCCTGTAGTTCTTGACCAGGTTTGCACACACTGCAGCAGGGATTTTGGCCCACTCCTCCATACAGACCTTTCAGTTTTCACGGCTGTCACAGGGCTACATTGAGCTTAAGTTCCCTCCAAAGATTTTCGATTGGGTGCATGTCTGGAGACTGACTAGGCAATTCCAGGACCTTGAAATGCTTCTTATGGAGCCACTCCTTAGTTGCCCTGGCTATGCGTTTCAGGTCATTGTCCTGCTGGAATACCCACGACTCATCTTCAATGCTGTTACTGAGGGAAGGAGGTTGTTGGCAAAATCTCGCGATACATGGCCGCTTCCATCCTCCCTCCAATACGGTGCTGTCATCCTTTCCCCCTAGCAGAAAAGCACCCCCAAAATATGATGTTTCTATCCCCATGCTTCATGGTGAGTGGAGTTGATACCAAAAAGTTCTATTTTGGTCTCATCTGACCACATGACCTTTTCCCATGCCTCCTCTGAACCATCCAGATGGTCATTGGTGAACTTCAAATGGGCCTGGACATGTGCTGGCATGAGCAGGGGGAACTTGCGTGCACTGCAGGATTTTAATCCATCCACGAAATTGTTTCTTACTAATGGTAATCTTTGAAACTGTGTTCCCAGCTCTATTCAAGTCATCGACCAGGTTCTCCCAGTTGAGATCTTGCATGGAGTCCCAGACTGAGAAAGATAGACAGTCATCTTGTATTTGTTCCTTTTTCTAATATTTGCACCAACAGTTATTGCCTTCTCACTAAGCTGCTTCTTATTGTTCTGTAGTCCATTCCAGCCTTGTGCAGGCCTACAATTTTTTCCCTGGTGTCCTTAGACAGCTCTTTATTCTTGGCTGTGGTGGAGAGGCTGGAGTGTGATTGATTGTGTGGACAGGTATCTTTTCTTCGGATAACGAGTTCAAACAGGGACAATTAATACCGTTAAAAGGGCTGTCTCACTACAAGGATTGCCTTTTATGTTAAAGATCTTGCAAAAACAAGTCACTTTGCAAAATGTGTCCATTAACAGTGTCCTACCTTTTCCTAGATATCCCTTTTGTTTGCTGCATCAGTCCTAGTTGCTATAGCTACAGCCTGTTCAATCTCTCGCGAAACCCCCCTGCTGCCCGGGTCCTGAGCTTGCTAAACTTACTGTCCACATCCTGTTCATGCTGTTCTGTTCCCCCGGCTGCGCGTGCATCCCCGCTGTTAGGGGCGCCGCGCGGTGGTTGGATTTAAAGGGAAAGTGCACGGTAATTGGGGCCCGATGGTATATATATTGTACACCCCCCTGCACTCTCTCCCAGTTTGTTGGTGTGCGTTAGTTTGTCTAGGGAGTTTTGGAGTTCCGTATTGATTACCGTTTGTCCCCAGTCCGTTGTACGTTTCCTGACCTTCCCTGTTTTCTGCCTGCCCCTGCCCGTCTCCCCAAAATCTCTATGAACCTCTGCCGCCTTGTCCTGACCTCCTCCCTTTGCCCCCCCGACTACGCTTCTGGTTTACGTCTCTGTCCACCTTTACCCAGCCGCCATCGCAAGCAAGTTTTTTTCCGGGGGGGTAGCGACCTGGTAGCTCACGTAGTCCTTTCCGGGTTTGCGGCGGGCTTGGTAAATCCCGGGGGCTACTTAGACTCCGCTCCCTGGCGTGCCTTAATATCATCGCTTGCGGGGGTCTAGCGAACCCAAAAAACCTTTACATAAAATTGGGCCCTGAATTCCGCCAGGGTACCTTTCCCTGAGCTCCGGGGGGCCGGTCAGACCGGGCAGCCGCCCGGGGGGCCAGAGCGAACCTTGGGGCCCCCGCACCCCTTGCGGCCCCCCAAAACCCCCTTTCCCCTGCGCCATGGCTCTCCCTGCCCCTGCCCCTGGACCTTCCCTGCATCTGTCGCTCCCCTCACGCTTGATGGGGACCCCAAGAAGTGCCGAGGCTTCATCAGTCAATGCTCCATCACATCAAGATGTTGGGGTCAACCCCTACGAGAGGCTAGGTGGCCTTCATAATTACCCTCTTATTGGGGGGAACCTTGGGCCCTGGGCCCTTGTTTGGGGCCCAAGGGGAGATCCATTGACGGCAAATCTGAAAACCCTTCCCAGGGGTTTCCCGCACCGTTTCGGGGAAACCCGGTCGCCCTCCTCCGCTGCACAGCTCTCTCCATCTCCTCAGGGCGACCCACTGTGGGCCAGAAACCTCATGCGTCCGCACCTACCCTCAAAAACGGACGGGAAAAAAATTGAGGCGTTGGGGGAGCCTTCGGGAAAGGCCTATCTGGGGCATTAAAAGATGAGCTGCTGGCCCGGCCCTGCATCCACTCTGGATGAATGTTCTTGGCCCCCCGAATTGGCAAAGGGTTTGCGAGAACAGCAAGAGCCCCCGCCTCCAAGGGAGGTCACCCGAACGCGGTTTTACCCGTCTGGTCCCTTTTTTAATTCCCTCCATTCTTCCCCAAAGGGTTCCTGAGGACGAATCATGCGGGTCGAAAGGCTCACTTGCCCCAGGAGGAACGCTACTGCATCGTCAGAGGCAGCTATGTTTCTTGTGGTGCTCGGGCCCCACTTCATTGGGGACTTTGGTGCACCCGGGAAAACTTCGCACCTAGGGTCACAGGAGGGACCCCTAGGTGTCAGTGAGCCCTCCCTGTCTGCCCTTTCCCCGTACTCATTGGGAATTTTTTCCCCGGAGGGGCCCTTTAAACCCACTCCCTTCCTTGTTTCCGGGTCCGGGGAAATTTTTATCACCCATGCCTGTTGTCAAGTTTCGTTCCCGGTAAACCCCTCTGCAAAAAAACCCAATGTTCATTCCTCTTCATGGCGAACCCTAAAGGGGATTTTTTTGGGTTCTGCACTGCCCCCCCCACCTTGCGATGGCGCCCTACAAAGGAGACTCTGAGACTTCTTTTTTTGCCTCATTTCCTTCTGAAACCCTCCGGGGGCCTTCCTTGGTTGAAAGGCCTCCGACCCCAAATTGGAACAAGGCGTTTACTGTTGGGGGCCCGCGTGCACTGCGATGCCTTCCTGTATCCGTCCTGCTTACGGTCCGCCTTTGTAAAGCCCACGAACCTTTCCGGGTCTGCCACTCCCCTTTCCAGGATTAGCCGACGTCTTTTCCCAAAGACAGGGCCCAAACTCTTCCCCCGCATGGGCCCCTTGATGTCCTATTGACTGCAACCCCCTACCCTCATTCGAGGGAAAGTCACCCTCTTTCTGTCCAGAGACCCAAGGGGCTGTCGGGTTTATTTGGGATCTCCGTAAAGGTTTTAACCAAGTCCCCTTACCCGCGGGGGCCCGGGGTTTTCTTTGTCGAAAAAAAAGATGGAACTTCAACCCCGTATGATTATCGTGGACTCAAAAAAAATCAGCTAAAAAAACTACCCCCCGCCTTGATTTCCCGGAAAATGTTTTATGCCCGGGGCGCAAAATTTTTTTCCATGTTGGATTTTGCGGAGCATACAACTTGATTCGTATCCAGGAAAGGGGACAAATGGAAGACGGCCTTTAATACCCAAAAATGGCACTTCGAATTCTGTCATGCCGTTTGGCCTCTGCAACGTCCGGTGTGTTCCCGAACTTCGTCACGAGATCTTTGGACCTTTTACGTCTGTGTCATTGTCTATCTGGATGCATTTTAATCCTTCTCCAGATCTAGAGACTCCCCCACCCGTTTCCCCGTGGTGCTCAGATGTCTCCCTCCCACCGTTATATGCAAAAAATGGGAAATGCTTTTTTAACGCACCTGTTGCCCTTTCCTAGGGTAATGTTTAGGTCAAGGTCTCTAGATGGGCCCTTGCTTTCAGCGGGCTTGCAGTGGCCAAAACGGTGGGTCTTGGTCCCTCCAGGCTTTTTGGGGTTCGCAAACTTTAAGGCAGTTTGTCCCCCAATTTCCCGTGGTGGCCCCCCCGGTGGCCCTTCAAAGAAGGATGCTAACCCCCAAAAACCTGGTCCCGAAGCCCAAGAAACCCTTTGATGTCTTAAAAAAGAATTTGCTTAGCTCCTGTTCTGTTCGCCCCCGGGCCCAGCGTCCATTTTTCCTAGAAGTGGAGCCTATCAGTAGGGCCCGGGGCTGTCCCCTTCAAAAAATCTTCCTCTGGGAGATTGATACTTGCGGCTTTTTTCCAAGACCTTCCCTCTCCGAACGAAAAATTACATGTCCGTGATCGTGAACTACTGGCCATAAGTTAGCCTTTGAAAAATGGCGATACTTGTGGAGGGGGTGCCATCCCCTTGGGTCTTCACCGATCACAAAAATTCCTTTATCTCAGTTTTCTAGCGATTGAAAACCCGACAAGCCCGGTGGTGCTCTTTTCACCGCTTTTAAATTTGGCCCGCCGAAAAGAATGTAGGGCGGACGCCCTCTCAGTCCTGGACACTGTGGGCCTGAGCCCCCCTTGCAGCACATAATTCCTCCTGAATGTTCCTCATGAGGGTCCCCTAGATCTTCAATTTACCCCTGGGAAGACCAGTCCTCCCTGCCATACGGGCCTCGAATCCCCTTTCGTGGGGGACATTCCTCTCGAAAACGGGCATCCTGGGGTCCACAAAACTTTACAATTGATTCTCGCTATTTGGTGGCCCCCTCTGCTCAAGAGTTAGAGACTTTTTCCTGACCTGTACCTCCTGTGCCCGTAATGTCCCCCGTCCTCGACCCGCGGGTTGCTTCAGCCCCTGGTGTCAGAAAGACCTTGGTCCCATATAGCCATGGGACTTTGTTACGGACCTCCCGGCCTCCTAGGTAAAAACGGTATAGGGTGGGACCGATAGATTCTCGAAAAATGGTCACTTTTTTACCCCTTCCCCGGGGTTTCCCTTGTCCTCAGCTAGCCCAGCATTTTTTTCCCCCAATTTTCAGGTTTTACGGTTTTCCGTTTTGTCGTTCGGAAAGGGGGGGCGTTTGTTTCGAGATTCTGGCGGGGCTCTATGTGGGTAGTTGCGGATTCGTAACCTTCTCTGTTACACCCTAAACCAAAAAGGGGAGGTAGAGGGGTTAGCCAGGTTTTAGGGCCTACTAGACATTTTGTATCCCCCGTCAAGATAATTTGGGCCGATGACTCGGAATCCCCTGGAGCCTTCCTTTTTTTTTCGTGTTTTGGGGGTACATCCCCGCCCCCCTCTCCCTCTGGCCACCCCGTGTCATGTTCTCGCTGTGGATGCCCCGGTGTGTGACATCAAAGGACTTGGCAAGCCCCACGACAGGCCTTCTACGGGGCTCGCTCGCACAAGGCCCAGGTCCAACAGGTACCGTTAGACTCCGCCTCTTTTAAGCCATCGGTGATAAGGTTTGGTTGTCAGCCCAAATTATTCGGTTCAAGGTGCCCAGTTATAAGTTTGGGCCCTAAGTATTTGGGCCCTTTTGTTGTACTTCAGCAACTAAACCCGGTGTCATACAAGCTCCGCTTGTCTCCTACTCTGCGTATCCCGAACGCCTCCCATGTTTCTCTCCTTAAACCTGTGGTGCTGAATCGCTTCTCCCGTGGATCTGTCTCGCCTTCTCCTGTGGCCGACTCTGATAACATCTTTGAGGTCAAGGAGGTGCTGGCGGAGAAGACAGTGAGGAGGAAGCGGTTCTTTTTGATTGGCTGGAAGGGGTTCGGGCCGGAGGAGCGTTCGTGGAAACCTGAGGCTAATCTGTCTCCTGACCTTCTCTCTAAATTTCGTAAAAAGAGGGAGAGACCTAAAGGGGGGTACTGTCATGGGGGCTGGCGCGGGTGCCGTCGCCCCCCCCCCGACCGCCCCCCTACTCGTAGGGGGTCCGGCGCGGGTGCCGTGGCTGCCGCGACCATCCCCCGGCTGCCCGGGCCCCGACGCCTGCTCACTTACCCGTGCACGCTGCTCCAGCTTGTCCCGGCTGCCGCGCGCGTACCCGCTGCTTAGGGCGCGCGCGACGGCTGGTCTGGATTTAAAGGGCCAGTGCACCGGTAATTGCCGGCCGATGGTACTATATATTGTACACGCCCCCTGCACTCTCTGCCAGATTGTTGGTGTGCGTTAGTTTGTCTAGAGAGAGTTTTGGAGTTCTGTATTGATTACCCGTGTACCAGTCCGTTCCGCTACATTTCCTGACCTTGCCTGTTTGCCCCCTGCCCTGACCGTCTGCCCATCTCTGACCACGAACCTCTGCCGCCTGCCCTGACCTTCTGCCTGTCCCCGACTACGCTTCTGGATTACGTCTCTGTACCACGCATTACCCCGGCCGCCATCGCAAGCAAGTCACGTCAGGGGTAGCGACCTGGTAGCCTCACACCGCAGCAAGTCCATCCCGCTTTGCGGCGGGCTCTGGTGAAAACCGGGACCTACTTAGACTCCGCTCCCTGGCGTGGCTTAACTATCATCGCTTGCTGTGGTCCAGTGAATCCACCAAACCCTTACAGGTGTCCTCAGCAGCTCATCACGGCAGACCAGTAGTAGCCAGTAAAGGCAGTAAACACTGAATTCAAAAGTGAAACAGAGAAACTGAGGTAAGTTGAATTGATGTTGTGAGACAACCCCTTTAGTGAGTACAGAGTAGGAGGACTTCTTAAAGAAGTCTGTAAAAGCCAGAATTCTTGCTTGTTGGTAGGTGATCAAATACTTATTTAATGCAATAAAATGCAAATTAATTATTTTAAAAAATACAAAAGTGATTTTCTAGATTTTTTTAGATTCTGTCTCTCACAGTTGAAGTTTCCCTCTTTATTTTTTGTAGGTAAGAAAAATCTGTGAGTGTCTAGAGCTAAATCTGAAGCCTGGGGTTCGGGCCATGCCCCCCTTTGCTGTGATTGGCTGCCTGATATTTAGTGCAACCCCTGAATGGGACATGCCCCCTGTGCTGTGATTGGCTGCCTGCACTCTCTGTGCTTGCTCTCCCCTGAGCTTTTTTAAAGTGAAACTAAAAGCTGCTCTACACTGCTCCAGGGACAGCTCTGATTTGAAGGCTCTGGGCAATGCTAGATTCACTCCCCCGTCCAATATAACACAAATATAATACACTCTGCTCCCCCCACCCATATAACACACATAACAGACTCTGCCCCCCCCACCATATAAAACACATTTTATAAACTCTGCTCCCCCCCACCCATATAAATAATATTATACATTCTGCTCCCTCCCCCCATATAACACAAAATAATACACTTTTGCTCCCCCACCCATAAACAAAATATAATCCTCCGCCCCCCCCCCGTCCCCTATAACACAAAAATTTAAAACACTCTGCTCCCCCCCCCCCCATATAACACAAAACAGACTTGCTCCCCCACCCTATAATACACTTTTACGATCTGCTCCCCACCCCTAAAATACAATATAAAACACTCTGCTCCCCCGTCCAATATAACACCCAAAAATAATTTCACTCTGTCCCCCACCCCTTAACACCCACATGTAATACCCTCTGCTCCCTCCACCTTTTAAAACCCCAAAATAATACACTATCGCCCCACCCAATAATACACAAATAACAGACTCGCTCCCCCCCACCCCCTATAAAAACATATAACAACTCTGCTCCACCCACCCATTTTTAAACAATAAATACATTTGCTCCCTCCCCCCAAAAACACAATATAATACACTCTGACCCCCACCCATAAATCACAAATAACAGATTGCTCCCCCCCACCCATATAACAGACTCTGCTCCACCCACCCATATAATACATTCTGCTCCCTCCCCCAATAAAACCACATATAAAAACTTGCTCCCCCACCCATATTAAATATTACCCCCTTTTAAACCCCTAAAAAAAAAAATACATCGCTCCCCCACCCATAATAAAATACATATAATAAAACTTTCCCTCCCCCTTTTTTTTTCCCCCCTCCCCCACCCCTATAAAACAAATAAAATTTTCCTTTCTCCCCACCAATAAAAAATATAATATATCCGTCCCCCCCAACCCCTAAACAACATTAATACACCTTTCCCCCACCCTATAACACACTTTTAAAACTCTTTCCCCCTCATCAAATTTTCAAAATTTCCATATAATACACTCTGCTCCCCCCCCATAAAACAAATATAATACACTCTGCTCCCCCACCCTAAAATCTAAAATAATCCGCTCCCCCACCCAATAAACACATATAATACTACCCCCCCACCCAAAATAAAACACATAATACCTTTCCCCCATCCATTAAAAACATATAATATACTTGCTCCCCTCATCCATCAAAAACATATAATACACTTGCTCCCCCCCACCCATAAACACATTATAATACCTGCCCCCTATCCCTACAACATCCATATATACACTTGCCCCCCCCACCATATAAACACATATAAAACCCTCCCCTCCCCACCCATATAACACACATATAATACACTCCGCTCCCCCACCCATATAACACACATATAATACACTCCCCCCCCCCCACCCATATAACACACATAATACACTTTCTCCCCCATCCATATAACACACATATAATACACTCCGCTCCCCCCACCCATATAACACACATAATACACTTTCTCCCCTCATCCATACAACATACATATAATACACTTCTCCCCCACCCATTAACACATTATAATACATTGTCCCCCCACCTAAAAAATCATAAATACACTCGCTCCCCCACCCCCAAAAAACACACATATAATACCCTGCTCCCTCACCATATAACACACTATAATACATCCCCCTCCCCACCCATTAAACACAATAATACCCTCTGCCCCCCCCCCATATAACAACATTATAAATTTCTGCTCCCCACCCATTAAAAACCCAAATACACTTTCTCCCCCATCCAATAAAACAATATAATCACTCTGCTCCCCCCAATAACAACTTTAATACACCTGTCCCCCCACTATATAACACACATATAATACAAATCCGCTCCCCCACCCCTATAACCCCCACTAATTTCACTCCGCCACCCCCATATAACACATATATAATACACTCTGCTCCCCTCACCTATATAACACACAGATAATACATATCTCCCCCCACCCATATAACACACATATAAAACATTTCTCCCCCCCCCCCCTTTAAACAAATATAATACACTCCGCTCCCCCACCCATATAACACACATATAATACTATCCGCTCCCCCACCCATATAACACACATAATACACTTTCTCCCCATCCATATAACACACATATAATACACTCTGCTCCCCCCACCCATTAACAACCCTATAATACACTTGCTCCCCCCCCCCCAAAATAAAAAAAAACTATAATACTTTTTCCCCCCCACCCAAAATAACACACATGTAATACAGTCTTCTAGACACAATGACAAGATGTCACTTTATGTAACAGAGCAGAAACAAAAAGGAAAAAAAAATACACCATTCAACACAATTGCACATGTGGAACCATGGACACCATGTATTCAGGAAAGCATCCAATCTATCAGTATTTATGCTATTTTTTATATAATAACTATAAGAATGTACCTCTGAACAGACTTTAATTCCCTTCACTTACTGTTGGTGCATAAATATTTGCTAGCAATTAAGTTAGAAGAAACCTCTCACAGAAAAAGGGATTCATTCAGGATCAAATACTCACAAGACAAAAAATGTGGTTAAATTGTTAATCTTTATACTATAAAAAAATCCCCACAATATTTTAAAAAGACATATTTAAAAGAAGGATATACAATGATGGGCGCAAAAGTAGAAAATATGGTAATGAAGATAACTCTATAAACAATGACTATAACAGATACAAGACCAATGTGTTACACTTAGAACAGGCCTCATCATGATCAACCCAAGAAGTTGAGTGCACGTGCGCAGCATAATATCCAGAGCTTGTCTTTTTAAAGTAGACATATGAGTGCTGCCCACATTACTGCAGAGGTCAAAGGGCTGGGAGGTCAGCCTGACAGCGCTCATACCATATACCGTGCATCAAATTGATCTGCAAGACTGTCATCCCAGAAGGAACCCTCTTCTAAAGATGATGCACAAGAAAGCCCACAAACAGTTGGCTTAAGACAAGCATACTAAGGACAAGGATTACTCGAACCAGATCCTATGGTCTGATGAGACCAAGATAAACTTATTTGGTTCAGGTGTGTGTGTGTAGCGACAACCAGGTGAGGAGTACAAAGACAAGTGTGTCTTATCCACAGTCAAGCATGGTGGTGGGAGTGTCAGCATGAGTGCTAACAGCTGTGGGGAGCTACAGTTCATTGAGGGAACCATGAATGTCAACATGTACTATGACATACTGAAGCAGAGCATGAGCCCATCCTTTCTGGGCCACAGGGCAAAATTCTAACATGATAAAGACCCCAAACACACCCCCAAGACGACCACTGCCTTGCTAAAGAAATACAGGGATAGATGTGACTGGCTAAAGCTGTTCACAGTGCATTATGTAGGGCATCCTCCTAAATAGGGAACATGGAGGAGCGGCATGTGAGTCTCTAACATCCACCTAGCTCCATGATGTCGTCATGGAAGAGAGTAGAGAGGATTCCTGTGCGCTGCAACACTGTTGAAGCTCTAAAGTGAAATCCATGCCCAGAGAATTAAGAAGTGCTGGAAATAATGGTGGCCAACAAAATATTGACAATTGTTGGCAAAAATGTATCATTTGCACTGTGTCGGGACGTACTCACTTTTGTTGCAGCAGTTTAGGAATTTGATGGTGTGTATTGAGGTTTATTTGGGGCACACCAAATATACACTGTTATACAGCTGTACACTGAATAATTTTACAGTGCATCAAAGTGTTATATCTTCAGTGCTGTCCCATGAAAAGATTTAATACAATATTTGCAAAAATGTGAGGGGTGTACTGACTTTTGTTAGATACTGTATAACCTAATTCAACCCTATCAAGAAGCAGAACAGATCTACCTTGCAACAGGGCTTCTTCGCTTATCGTGGCTAGCCATAGACAGGTCCTGGTATACCCTTAAAATCCATATGCAGTGCCAATCAAGTTTCAAGGTTCACAAAAGGATTTCGATATAATAAAGAGAAAATCGAAATATTAGATGCATGCAAAACACATCATTTACTTTGTGGGAAAATATTTAATATAAAAACTGAATTTATATTTTCAAAGACCTGATCTTTGAATCTATTAAGCTCTAACGAGGAGGTAAAACCAGAAAACATATTCACTCAAACAGTTTGAGCATAGAACAGGCTACAAAGGAATGGGAGAACTAATCCATTGAAGCCAAAAACCCAGAAACAATGTCCAATGTTCCTAATAGAGAATCAGTTAAAGATTCCACCATCCCTAGATAATATTTTAGAAGAATTCCACTAAAAATCCCAAACATCCTTCAGAACGGCATAAAGTATACCAGCAATGAATGTGTTACACAAATGTGTTTATTTGCCCTGGAATGTCAGACTTTTCATGATGACAGATGGCCACAGTAGGAACCCCAATACAAACAGGAAATGTTCCATTAAGGAAGCTGCAGATACTATCACTTCCTGTACATCCTCTCTCACCCACAGCCGTACAGGAAGCACTTATGATTGGTGGCATTTCCAATAAGGCACACAGGGGTCAGGGCTGACACTGCCTCGTCCATATTATTGTATCTGCAATGTGATCGGATACTTTAGCTGAGCCAGAAAAAACTTCATGCTCAATAAGCTTCTCATTGATTACATGTCACAGCCTTTCAATTTATAACCTGTGCCCATGAGCGTCGGAGCATGAGGGGGCCATACATAGAAGCATTTATTGCCCATTACATCTACTGTTTCCTTGATGAAGCACCTGCAATTAAAAGATCTCTAATTAGCTGTGTAATTCTATAGAATATGGAGAGTAGTCTTTTCTTGTTTTTTTGTCCACAATGCAATGGGTGGTGGTTTTGTGTTAATTGTCATCTCGGACAGCAGTGTTTTACATGATAGTCCCATTTCTCAAAGCAACTCTTGGATCCCATTTCTTAAATGTATTTTAGATAGCAATGAAATGGAAGAAACACATAAACCATCAGCTTCTGTCTACTATTAAGTCTTATGAAATTATCCAACCTATGTCCCAAGACAGATGGTAAATTCATACATCAGGTTTTTCCTAACAGAGAAATCCAATGTGGAATCCTCAGTAGAAATCTGAAATTTTTACGTTATACAGGCCGTTTTCACCTGTGATCTGAACGTGAATTAGAGCTATTTTAATTGGCCTCAGCTAATTGCGTCATGACTATCTAAGGGAATTGAGAGGATCCACCAATCAAAAGAATGAAGAAAGTCTCAATTTGGGTTATTTTGCACACACCAGATAGAAATTTCAGTATCCCCCCCCCCCCCCCCCCCCCCCTCTATAGATAAACATTTTATAAATCCCCGCCCCCCCCCCCCTTAGAAAATTGGGGGCTAAAGCTCACTGTTGGGGACATGTATGAGTCTGGCGTCTTTCCAGCCCGAAGAATAGACCCATTCGCTATATTTTTAATCAACCGCTGTCCAATATCAGGCGCATTACAGAGCGCCCGAAGCACTTTCTAATGCGCCGGAGATCGAGAGATGTGCTGGGGGGGGACGGGGGGGGGTGGGCATGTTGCACTACGAACCGTAGGAAGTACACTCAGCTGCTGTACGGCCAATCCAGGGTGCATTACTGCTGGAACAGGTAGAGCACTTTAAAAGTGGTTTCCCTGAGCCAGAAGTGTCTTTTTTGAGCTAGGATGTGCCTGATTTATGACCCGCAGTAGAACAGGTTCATAGATTGAGGCACATTCTACATTACTATTATGAGCATTAAAATTGGCGTCTGGGCGCCAGAAATCATTCATGTCGCACTGTGTGTCTAGGAGGGGATTGTCCTTAGATATTAGACAGGATCAGCATCAAAATCCGTTGTGTGAGTTAACCCTAAAGAGAACTTGTGACATCTCCTGACATGTATGTTGGTAAATCCTTGTGGTCCCTGTGAGATAACGAATCTGGGGCATCTTCTCTTATACACAGATGCTGATTGGACAATGTTAGACTGTGTAGGAATTTGAAACACCCAGCCGACAGATTGCTAGTGAATTTCTAGGAGAAATAACAGGGGAGCCACACAACATAGACATCTAAGGATGGACGCTCCAGAATTGTTATATTATAGGGAACACCACTATTTACTAAAACAGACATGTCAGAAGTTACTATCAGGACTGCAAAGACATCTCTTAGTAATTGACAAGCATGTAAATCCAGAATCCCCACTACAGTAGATTACTTCTGTACATATGACATACTATGTAGCATCTATTGAAGGGAAAGACCCATCACATAACATGCAGCAACCTGGAGACAAAACTAAAACCATACAAACATTGGACTTATGGAACATTTACTTGCATCACTGCATTATGCTTCAGACATGCCATAAATATATGCTTTTAGTGAGCAGTTTGCTCAAATTGTGTTTGCCTATCTACTGTATCAAGGCAGCATCATCAGGTGGTTCCCTACTCTAATGCTTCTCTGTGCAGCCAAAGCCACCATATATTCAGGGCTGGGATCCTTTCACACTGATTATAGGGACCAAGCAGGTGGAGGGAGTGCACGGCTAAGATGGAGGCAGACATTCTTTCAAATGTACAATCCAAGAAAAAAAATGTTAGCCAGCAACTCAGTTTTCCAATTTGCATAGATGCTGGTGCACACCTCTGTGACTGCATTTCTATAGATATTTCTATAGGTATTTCAACAAATATTTCTATAGATATATCTAATGATAGATATTTATTTGGATATTTATATCTATCTATAGAAATATCTATACATAGATCTGTAGAAACATCTATAGACATATCTATAGTAATATCTATAGATATGTCTAAAGAATATTCTGAGTAGATAGATCTGTACTTTGTCTGACAAAAAACCATTGAAAAACCAAATCTGAAAGCTGCGCCAAAAATGAAAGCCAAATTTAAAAACCTTGTTTTTTGTGTGCAATACTGTCAAAATACTCAGACAACGCGGTTTTTGGATTTAGAATCCGGCGAGCATTTTGTCCCTTGCCTTAAGCTGCATTTAAACCGCACAGGATTACAGTCAGATTTTTAAGCAGATTCAGTATTTAGAATTCACCAAAATACGACTGTAACCAGTGCCCATAGACCGCAATAGAAAATCCAAGCTGTAGTCTACACAGTACAGATTTGCTACTGTGGGATGTCTAAGCCACCGTCCCTCCACCGAGGGTCAATGTACTGGACCGGCGGGAAATCCGAAAACCAACCACACCAAAAACAGCAGTGCGGCAATGTTAAAATGCCGTTGGTTTTTAGACGGCATTTTAACATTTGCGGTGCAGACGTAGCCTGAAGGGTAGTAGTGGAAAGAATATGTTTTTGTAGGAATATTTGAATAACTTATAATTAATGTATATGTATAGGTTAATTAGGAGGATATTATCGTCTTATTATCTTATATCTTCTATACAGCCGAGACTCAGCGGCAATAAGGTGCCTTATACATGTTCAAACACTAAACCACCAATGCAGAGCAGAGCCGACACCTATTTAGGAAGGGTGACAGTCTGGGGCTGAATTAATTTGTGAAGGTCTGGGTATTAGATTAATTTTTAAGGTTTTCAGTCTGCGATCTCAATTAATGACAATTAATGGTTCTAATTCAGGGACTGAATTCATTTGAATGGTCCGAGCTGGGTGAGTATTAATCATAAAGGGTGAGTCCACTGGTACCGGCCACAGCATGACCAAGGTGGAGGCACAATGCAGCCAAGACTGCACCAATACCTGTTTTTTAAATTGATTATTAATAATCATGTGGTTTTGCAGGTAAACAGCAGTGTGGACTCCACCTTACACTTAATAGAATAATTATAGGAGGTCCCAACTCTGTTCAGGACAGGGCAATCAGCTGATCATTCCAGGTCCCACTACCACACGACCCTTTGGCCAAACAAGCTTGCTTTTCCCTGGAAACCGTACATGCGGTAGGTGAAATGTAGGAGTACATGGTGGCCAACCATACAGAGTGGGGAATTGTCCTTTGTTCTATGTGGCAACCTCATTAAGTGGGCACTAAAATATTAAAAATTCCTAAATGGTTTGTTAACCATAGAGTGACTAAAACATAAAGTTAACCATAAAGTGACCCAAAAAGTATCAATTTATCTTATGCATCCATACAACAGATTCAGGTTGGGGGACATAATCCCCCCCAAGTGTGTGACCCCCACCACCCCCCCGTGGCCGGGGGGAGTGCCCCCCCCCCCCCCCCCCCCCCCCCTCGGATGGGATGGTTTAGGTTCACAGTGAGATAATTCTTGGGGCGCTACCATTGGAAGTTAAATAGTGCGTGCCTCAAACAATTGAGATATTCTTGGGGCCCACCCATTATAGTTAATTCTTGGGGTCCACCATTGAAGTTGATTCTTAGGGCCCATCAGTGGAGTTGATTTTCTGGGCCAACCAGTTGAGATGATTTTTTAAGCCAACCAGTGACGCTGATTCTTGTGGCCCACCAGTGTAGATGATTCTAGGAGAGCACCCGTGGAGTAGATATTTGGGGCCCACCAGTGGAATTGATTCTTGGGGCCCACCAGTGGAGTTGATTCTTGGAGCCCACCAGTGGAGTGATTTTTGGAAGCCCACAGTGGAGATTGTTTCTTGGAGTCCACCAGTGGAGTTGATTTCTGCGGCCCACCTTTGACCTTTGGAGTTCATTTCTGTTGCCCACTAGTGGAGCTGAGTCTTGGGGCCCTCCAGTAGAGTTGATTCTTGTAGCCCAAGAGTGGATTTGATGTTGGGCCACAGCTCAATGTGTTGATTCTTGGAGCCCACAGTGGGAGTTGATTCTTGGAGCCCACCTGTGTGGTTGATTCTTGGGGCCCACCAGTGTGGTTGATTCTTGGAGCAGGGCCGTCCGCCACAGAAATCTCAGGGCCCCAATTACAGGCTGGATCCAGCCAATCTGGGCCCCCCCCTCTCCATCAAACCCGCCCCCCAGCAACAGACCTCCCGCCACAAGCATTCCCCACTGCCCCGCCCCCAGGAAAGAAAAATTTGCAATTGCGCAATGTGTGTAGTGTAATTGGTACTCATTTTGTGTTAGAGATGCCAACTTTTTAATCACTTTTTGTTTAATCCATTTTTTGAGGGACATAAAATACCAAAATAACAATTTTGCATTTGGAATAGCATTCTGGATAAATATTTTATTTTCATAGATAGGACTTTTATGGGAACGTTGGACTACTCCAGAAGTGGGGTAAACTTTATTTTTTTAATTTAAAAAATGGGTGATCACTTTTATAAATTTACTATAATATAAAATATAAGACGCAATTTATTTTACACTTATACTTGTTATCCCCTTAGGGCCATTGACAACTAGGGGTCGGATCACTTGTAGAACATTATTAAAATTCAGTACATTTTGCAGATGGGTGTAACATGGTGACTTCTATTAACTTCCTGCCTGATGCAAGGAAGAAGAGCAGAAGCAATAAGAAAATGGCAGCTCTTTCGGAAGCCTTCATTAGGCTTCATTGCTGCCATGGCAAATGCGCGTCAGCCCCGCCAATCTCGTTGTGGGGGATGTGAACAGTAAAGGAAAGGTTGCACACCTCTATTAGGGTTAAACAGCAGGTATTGGAGTCTGCTGTGAGCCCGCGCATACTTCCTATATCCACAGTATGATGTATTCATACGTTCCAAACTGTTAGTAAAAATTAAAGCCTCACACAGGTTAGACTTTTGATGATTGCATAGAAAGTTCACAAGTCTTGATAGGTGCAAGGTGCCAACCTTGGAACTGCATTACCAGGGAACTGGCCCAGAGATGTTGGCTGTCATAAATGAGAGCTGATCACACCTGTGCATAAATCTCATTCTGTCTATCGGGAGTTACAAGTACAGTAGAACAACTACTCACCCATATCCCATCCCATCCAACGCAGAATAGAATGGGTGTTAGAGTTCAATGCGACAGGACTGTGTGATCGTTCTCCATTATCTGGTAGCCAGTTTCCTGCATCTACCAGGCTTTGATGTTTTATCCTATTGATATGCCATTAAAAAAGTCTATGTGTTTTAGGAATTATGGTTATGTGAGTTACTTTAAGTAATATTTACTATAAACCAATTTACTATACTAAAGAGTACACGTTCATAATGGCTATTTAATGTACATGCATATTTTCTCACGTCACTGCTTCTATTGACATATAAATGACACTAGGGGTTGTTCCACATGGCGATGTTGGGTCCATGTGAGCAGACGTTCTTAGTGCATAATTGGGGACATTAGACGGACCAAACATGCATCTAGCAACTAGACTCAGTGTGATTTTACAATGTAATCACAATGTAAAAACAGCGTATCGACGGCGTTACACATGAGTGATCACCTGAATGCGTGTTTACATTGTGTTGTTCGGATCCGGTTCCAAGACATTGACTGTCAATTCTTGAGAGCAATAAAGGACGCAATTTTGCGTAAATACGTATATATATAATATAATATATATATAATATATAATAATATTATTATATATATATTATAATATATATATATATATATGCACAACACTCATTTGAATAGGTAAATAGATAAGTACAGGTAATCACACGATGTGTAAAAGCGGATTTGGAATACATACACAGAGTGCAGCATTTAATATGTTGCAGCACTTCTAGTGCTAAACTGATGCCAAGGATATAACCTTGTTAAATGTGAGTTGGGGGAGCAGAATAGCATCTGGAAGGAAGAAACTGCAAGTTTCTATTCTTTTCACTTTTTCTTTAAATCCACTGCTGGCACCTGTATATGTAAACAATACTGGACAGAGGATTTTCACAGCTCGCGTTCAGCATCGCACATCCACACTGCTGACGAGCTGTGAAGGTTAAGTACTGCCATGCAGGGGATGGAGGGTGGTTTACAGTACTGTTGCTTCCTTGCTCCTTTATTACAATCATGAGTCAGTAGAGGTATGCCTCAAAACTGACTCGGTCTCCAAATAGCCAGTCGGGGTGATACAGGGCAGCTGCATTTGGTGGGTGATTAATACGTGCTGCCCGACTCTGAAAGAATGGATAACTTATACAGATTGCTGAGGGACAACAAGCTGCCCTGACTTTATAAACTCAGCGGCTGCAGCTAATGAACTTTTTTTCTTTTCTTACTTAAAAAAGGTGGCACGCCAGGCAGCGTTCCCCATCCCCCACCTCTATACAGCTGGGGTGTCGCGGGTCACTGTGGACTGAGGCCCGCTCCTCATAGTTACAGGCTAGCCGCTGTTAATCATTCACTTACTTCTCCTGCCGCGCTGCAGCCAGTGCTGTCGCCTGTACGGGCCCTACCTCTCTCCTGCACCACACAGCAGTTCTGGCCGAAAAGGCGGGATGCTAAGGACATTGAATCAGTGAAGCCCGCCCACTGTGCATGACCTCACTGATTTAATTAGTCGTTCGGACAGGGGCAGAGAAGAGAGTGAGAAAGGGCCCGACTGACTTCCGATCACAGTGCGCAGGGAAGTGTAGTAAATATATGCCCGTGAGAACGGCATTCAGTGCGCAGCTGTGATCGGAGCGCGCAGCTACGGCCCTCTCTCAGCAAGCGGCTGGGCCCCGTATTATACACAAAAGCGCTAAGCACAGCTCAAATGGTAGAGAAAAATACCATTACTGTGTGAAGCAAGGAGGAGCGAAACGGTACCCAGGCCACCGCCGGCGGGCCCACGTTGCTTACAGACTGCGCCGGCACAGTTACACCTAGTAGTGGTTGTACCCACCACATAATGGCGGACTCCTGACTTTGGGAGCCCACCAGTGCTGATTGATCTCTTGTAGCCGCTCCAGGGGAGTTTAAGTCCTGGGCCCACCTTTGGAGTTCATTTCTGTTGCCCACTAGTGGAGTTAATTTCTGTTGCCCACCTGTGGAATTGAGTCTTGGGGCCATCCAGTGTGGTTGATTCTTGTAGCCCACCGTGGGGTTGGGTTTCCCCTTGGGGAAACCCCCCAGTGGGTTAATTTTTTTGGGGCCCCATGTGGTTGATTTTTGGGGCCCCACTGGTTGATTCTTGTAGCCCCCCAAAGTTTGGAGGGTTTGGGTTTCCCGGGCCCCCAACCCCTTTTTTGTTAATTTTGTTGCCCACCAAATGGATTTGATTTTGGGGCCCCCCAAACTCCCGTACATAACCCTTAAAAAATCTTGTTTTTTGCTTTTGCCTTTTTTTACCGCTTTTTTCCCCCGGGAAAAACGCCCCGCTTGCCATTTCCCGGGACCCCCCCGGGTTTTCCCCCCGCTCCCCCATGGACCCGTTTTGGGAACCCCCATACGGATTAGTTAAAAAATCTTTAAGATGCAACAAGGGTTTAATCAGTTTCTGCAGTTTGGTTATAGTTTGTTTCCCTTTTTCTTTTAAAAGAAAACAAAAAGCAGATGTGAACCAGGCCTAATTTGCAGGGCAGAGAAGCTTAGATCCCATACATAATGTTTCTTTGTAGCAACCCGGCCCGCCAAAACATAAAAAACTGAAATTTTAAAAATTTAATGCTTTCTCCCCCAAAAACTGGTTTATATTTTTGAGCTTTTAATTTTTGCTTCCCCGTGGATTAAAATGAGTTATTAAAAATTGGGCTCCCCCACCCTAGAGGGAAAATATTCCATCTAATTCCAGGGCAGTGTTGTTTTCCCAATGAATTTAAATAGCAAAAGGGCCCAATTTTAAATTTTAAATTTTTCCCCAATAATTAAAAATCAATTCAGATAACCCCCGGGGGCTACGAGGATGTTTTCCTGCCCGGGTTTTTTTGATCTGAAGTTGGGTATTAAAGTGAGGGTCTGGTTCTTCACAGCAGGGCCGTATGCAATATTGCAGCCCGTTGCATTCCCTGGGTTTGCAAAAGAACCCGACGGAGTGGAAAAATAAAAATATCAGATGGACCGGGGGTCCCCATGCTTACCCTGAGGAAAATACTCACAAAGGGCGGGGGGCCTCGAGGGAGTTGCTACGTGAAATTCTGTCGGGGCTGGGTGAGACGAATGAAATATGTACTAAATACATAACAAGCCGCGCCCCATGACACTAGGGGCTTGTATGAAAACTGTCTTGGTTTAAGACTTTCTTTGTTTTATGAAAACCAAATACACCCCCCTTACAGTTTTTCGGCATTTGAAATAAGAGGGGAGTCTAAAATTTGGTTGTTATGGACAACAAAAAAAAGTCGTCTTAAACGTAGACAATGTTCATACATGTCCCTCCTAGGTGTCCATTCTTTTAAAAGGTTCGAAAAAAAATGAAACTTTTTTCCAGTTTTTAAATATAAAAAATATATCTTTTATTTCATCCTTTTAAAAAAACTATGCAAAATTCCAAAAATGAAAAGGATTTTTTCCCAGCTGACGCATTTCGGACACCTGGGTCCTTAGTTGTAGCATGGGCAACAGCTCATTCCTCCAAATACCCCCATATACATGCACATTCACTTATGCTGATCATGCATTTGTTTTCAATGGGAGGAACAGAAAATGTAATTTTTTTAAAAAAAATTTTAAATAGAGCGTTTTTGTTTTGCTGCTCTTTTTTTTCCTCTGCGTTCGGAGCCATAATTTTTTAAAAATTTTGTCCTTAAGACATCTCGGGATTTTTTTGGGGGTAACAAGTATAGTTTTTAAGGCACATTGAAAACCCCTTAGTACATACGGGGAAAAACCCCCAAAAAATTTCTTTGTGGTTTGGAAGTAAAATTTAAAACCCCAAATGGCCTTTTTGCGGATGTGTGGTTTTTATTTTTGTTAACAGTTGCATAAAATGACTATTCTGTATTCTGCAGGTCTGTATGATTCGTGATGATGCCAACTTTTGTTATCTTTAAATGGTTTTAACAACATTTTTAAAAATTTGTGCTGTAGCACCATTTTCTGAACAATGATTTTTTGTTTCAAAAAACTGGTCATGAATAAAAACTATTTTTGGGGGTGAAGTGTTGTTTTTATTGCAAAAATTTTTATCTCTTTTTATTACAAAAATTTTTTTAGTGCGACCAAGAAATGCATTTTTTTTCACTGGGGGACTTTTTTTTTCTTACCGGTTTCCCATCAGTAAAATTTGTTGTAATTAAAAGACAGATTTTTCCCAATGTGGGATATCAATTATGGGGGACATGTATGAAAATGTCGGGTCTAAGATTTTTTTTGTTGCCCAAGCAAAAAATCGAGGGGGGCCCCCTTTCATTTTTTCAGAGCATATATGAAAGAAAGGGGGGTCCCATTGTTTCTTTTGGGAACAAAGAAAATCTTAGACAGTTTTCATACATGTGGCCCTGTGTATTTTTTTTTTTTTTTTAGTTATTATTTTATTTGTACAGTGGCAAAGGTGGGGGTTTTGAATTTTTTTTTTAATTTTTTTATTCTTTAAATATTTTATTTTTCTGTTACTTGGGTAACTAGGGTACTTGATTCATTGGGCCCCCAGCTGACATTACTACGCTGCTCAGCACCATGCAATCTCGGTCATGGTGTGAGTTCAGACACCCTAGGATCACCACTCCTGGGGCATTTCACACTTTGGGCTTTCAAAATCTCATGGCTATGATGCTGGGACTAGATCACCTACAATCCACACATATCATGCAGCCCTGCGTATACCTGGAATGAAACTCCAGTGTGCATTGTACCTGCTCATACTTCAATGGCCCTTGCCTACAATTTATAAGAACAGATACTATAATTGTTCTGAGCCAAGGTCAAGGCCAAGAAGCAACAGGCATCTTTGGCAATGGCTTTGTCTTAGGAAAACAAAAGGATCAGGCAATGAAAGTCATGAGGCCTGACCCTTGTCTCCTCCAATGTTATCTGCTCTGGAGAGTCAGAAAGCTTTGGTACATATTTGACAGTTGGATGGCTTTAGCAGAATCAGTGGATCAGACTACTCTTCAATAATGTGTATGGGGGCCTTAAAGGGGTTGCCTCACTACAAAGATTGCTTTTTATGTTAAAGATCTTGCAAAAGCAAGTCACTTTGAAATATATGTCCATTAACAGTGTCCTACCTATTGTGAGATATCCCCTCTTGTATGGGCTGCATCAGCTCCTCAGGTCGCTATAGCTACAGACCTGTTTGATCTATCCTGATAGGCTGCCAGCACTGGTTGCTATAGCTACAGACCTGGCTTCTACTGCAGCCTAGTGGAAGCCAGTAAACACATCCCTGAATTCAATGTGAAACCAAGAGAACAGGACTTGGGTAAGATGAATCAATGTAGTGAGACAACCCCTTTAAGCACTCGTTCACACTAAAGTTTAGCTGAGTGCTTCAAAAAGTATCACAGCAGGAACTTTTGCTGCAATTCCTTTTTTTTTTTTTTATAATTAAACCTGAACGTAGTTTGAAATATTTTTTTTACATACATAAGTTTTTATTCTTTCATTAATTTTTTTGTACGAGGTCATTTTTGCATTGTAAAATACAATTTTTCCCTTATTTTGCAATTCATATTAAATATAATTTAACAAATATTTATTTTTGGTGTTTTATCGCTCTCATAAAATAAGTTGTAATTTTGTAATTAATCTGAGGCCCATGCCACTGTATGTCTGTATGCATAACATGGTAAATGTCACCTGTAAGGCTATGTTACAGGCTGTATATTGCAGGGACGTAATTTTCGACCCGCAATAAAACAAAGTACCGATGTGGACGGGGGGGGGGCGGGGGGGCGGGGGAGAAGCAGGGGGCCGGCACTTCGCCGGCCCTGAAAATCACTGCTAGGGGCGGTATACGCTGCTAGAAAGGACATGTCATTTTTCCCCCCGCCCCGGGGGGCTTCGCGGGGGGGGAAGGAGATGAAATCCTTTTCTCTATAGAGTGGGGATTCCCGTAATAAAGGGGGCGTTTTCGGCCCGAATTGGCCACTTCGGGCGAAATTACGGACCAAAATACGGCCCATTTTTAAGCCGTTTTAAACATGGCCTAAACTGTTTGGTTAAATTTTTTCTGAATATTTTTTTAGGGATGCACCCCAGATTACATTTAGTACAATAACCCCCAAACAATAAAAAACAAATGTACAAAACAAAGATTAAAAATATGCACAATTTACAATAATGGGAAAATATAAAGGGCATTCCACTTAAAGGGGTGTTCTGGGCCCTAACATTGCTCGTCTGTCAATTGAGGTATGAGTAAAAATAGAAGCTAAGACTCATACTTACCTCCCGGACGCTCCCGTTCACTCCCGCCTGCTAATACATTCATCCTCGCTGAAGATGTGAACGGACTCATTCAAGTGACAGCTGCCTCCAATTACAGGCACAGAGCTCATGTGCAGGTGACATTGGGGCCTGTGACTGGCTGCACCTGTCACTTGAACAATGAACAGTTCACTGCTTGCATCCTGGCTGAATGGACTAGCTGCCAGGAGTGAACAGAGGCGTCCAGGAGGTAAGTATGAGTCTTAACTTCTATTTTTACTCATACTTTGATGGACAAAAGAGCATTGTTAGGGCCCAGAACACCCCTTTAAAGGGATTTTCTCATCATGCTATTTCACAGTCACCGGCAGCTTCATGGTTATGGGTGGTTCTATAGCACTGATTAGCACATTTAGCTCCTCAAGAACCAGCTGTAGTAAACAGATTTCCAAAGAGTGAAAACAAGCGCTTATCAAAGGAAAACAATCTAATTGTGTTAAAGATAAAGACTCTTCTCTGCCCACCATGGTGATGTCACTCCCTGCTCTCTGTCTATTCAGGAAGGGCAATATGGAGGGTGACCTAGAGACACTTTTGTGCATGTAAAATCTCTCCTATCTCCTGAACAGAGCAATATCAAAAGAGCAATGCATTTAGTAAAAGTCTTTATTTACTTTTCCCTACATGTTATAAGCTAATCATTGTAATGAGAAATCCCGTTTCAGGGGCTTTTGAATAGGCCAATTCTTAGGAACACTCATTTCTGATAAGCCTGCTGTATAAGAGGCTCTGCAATCAGCCCACATAATGACAACTCCTCGTTCACGTGACGATTCTAGCCTCTATGCAGCACAAAAAAATTATATTTGTTGGTAGCACAACTCTTGGTGCAAAAAGTGGATGTGCTGCTGGCAATAGTGAAAGTGATCAGTGGTGTTTATGTAGCCATTTAGCGTCCTCGACTGAGCAGTGTGAAAGAGCGCCAATAAAATCTCTAAACTCGCAATTATCAGCTAATGTACTGTTAGAGTAATCTTACTTTGTAATAGACCCTTCCATTCTTATACACCATAACCTTATTAAATATACTGGATTCTTCAAATGTTCCTCTCCAAAATGGTATAGTTTCCTATTCTTACACTGATGAAGGCGGTGTATCATAATGACTTCCTCTTCTCTATTGACATATTGCCAACTTAAAAGACTTCCGCTGTTGGTTTCTTGGTGCTGGCACCTTCACCAGGAGCTTGCTTGGCTGCCTCTACTTTGTTGTCCTTGCAGATTATGGTCAGGTGCCTGTCTGTACATCTTCTCCATGCCCTTTCGCAGGGTGCATCTGACCCATATCCACTTGGACTCATGAATCTCTGATTCTATTGGTCTCTGCCTGCACCGGAGCAGCACAACAGTTAAAACCCAGTTAGCTGGCCACCATACTCATATGATATAGCACAAACAGTTGAAGAAGACTTGTAGCTTTTGCTTGTTTTCAACTGAAACACACCGTGTTTCGCTCCCAAAGAGCAGGACTGACTTAAAGGGGTTGTCTCACTACATTAATTCATCTTACCTCAGTCCTGTTTTCTTGGTTTCACTTTGAATCAGGGGCGTGTTTACTGGCTTCCACTAGGCTGCAGTAGAAGCCAGTACTGTAACTATAGCAACCAGTGCTGGCAGCCTATCAGGATAGATCAAACAGGTCTGTAGCTATAGTGACCTGTGGAGCTGATGCAGCCCATACAAGAGGGGATATCTAGGACTATTCCTAGTAGGACACTGTTAATGGACACATATTGCAAAGGACTTGTTTTTGCAAAATCTTTAACATAAAAAGCAATCCTTGTAGTGAGACAACCCCTTTAAGGTTCGAGTTGAAAATCCGTATTTTGATGCACTCACTGATTTGGTTCCAATGCTAGAAGTTTCAATGACTTACGAATGCCTTTCTGATTCGGGTAGATATTTCAAGCTTGGTGCCACCATATGACGCAATTTGGCACCCAATGTACTGAAGTTTCATCTTCCTCAACTGATTGACCTTCTACAATGAGGCTTACTCATTCCATCGATTTAATTTTGGCGACATTGATAAAATAGATGTACGACAACTAAATAAATGGCATTGTAATGTTATGCTGGGTATGCTCTATATTATAGCATATGAGTGCAACTAGTTTATTTTAGTTAATAGTCTGGTGTTCACTGTTTTTTTGTGACCTGCTATTAATTAATAACTTGAATAATACAACTCAGTCATCACCTTTGCTTTTTTGACGTTTCATGTCAATTTTCAGGTCACCTCATTTTATATATGCAAAAAGACACACAGTTGCCAGCTCACATGAAAAGATACTATAGAGTATATGTAGATCTCAATGTAAACACGTGGAGGTGCACGGATGAAAAAGTCGGGAGCTTATCTAGCTGCAACTCCTCACCTCAGTTCACAGGTTATCTAGTTTTATATATTAAGCTATGAGCCAGGTCTGGCACCATTCCCAGTTGTGGAAGACCATCACTAATCTAGATAATGGAGGAGCACAGGTTGTCAAGCATTTCTCTTAATATTAGAAGACATCTGAAGATTGAGGTCTATTCTAGGTAGTGGCGGAGCATAGGTTGCCAAAGCACATGACATTACACCAGGTCTGTCATGGCGCTCCTGTGTCTGGCTCGGACAGCCGCCACGCACGTACCCGCTGCTTAGGGCGCGCACGCGACGGCTGGTCGGGATTTAAAGGGATAGCGCGCCGGTAATTGGCCATCGCTGGCCGCTGACCCTATTTATTGTGCACGCCTCCTACACTCACTGCCAGTTCGTTGGTGTTTGTTTGGAGTGCCTAGCCTGCTTGCCGCCTGCCCTGACCTTCTGCCCATCTCTGACTACGAACCTCTGCCGCCCGTCCTGACCTCCTGCCTGTCCCTGACTACGTCTCCGGAGCCCGATCCTGTACCACGCATTACCCCAGCTGCCACCGCAAGCAAGTCACGTCAGGGGGGACGACCTGGTAGCCTCACGCCGCAGCAAGTCCATCCCGCTTTGCGGCGGGCTCTGGTGAATACTGGGGGCTACTTAGACTCCGCTCCCTGGCGTGGCTTAACTATCATCCCTTGCGGTGGTCCAGCGAATCCACCCCTGCATTACAAGGTCTCCCTTAAGCAGATAGGCAGGTCCCACATTAGGAAGATCGGTAAGCCACCAGTAGGTAGGTAAGGTAGGGCTACAGATAAGTAACACCCCAGGTACTGTGGGTAAGCAGGCAAGGCCTCAGGTGGACAAGTAAGCAGGGCCCACAGTGGATATGTAGATATGCAGTGCCCCACATAGGTCAGAGCCTCGGTAGGCAGGACTCCTCATCCATAGTAGTGGCCCCTTCAACTGGAATAGAAAAAAATAAAGCTCACCTCTCGGAGCCTAAAGCAGCCTGCAGCCTACAAGACTAATTGGCAGGGCAGGGAGCCAATGGCATTTTGAGGATGCACAAGTAATTAAATAAGTGATCTGACCTGGAGATCAAGGGCGTGTGCTGGGGCCCTCTATGCTCCTGAGGCCCCTGGGCTACTGCCTAGTGTTCCAAATGTTCAGCACTAGTATTGGTAGTGTTGTTAGTTTCTCATCCGTACCCTTTCCCAGAGTGTGTCTGACCCATCTATACTTTGGCTCATGAATCTTTAAATCTATCAGTTTCTGCCTGTACCACTGGAGCACCTCAAAATTTGAAACCCAGTTAGCTGGTCACCAGCCTCGTATGATATAACAGAAACAAGGGTTGATGAAAACTTGTAGCTTTTGCTTGTTTTCAACTGAGACACACCATGTTTTGCTCTCATAGACTGACTTAGCATTAAAGTAGTATGATGTTGTACCGTGTTAGCCATAGAAAGTAGTAGAAGAGTGAAGAAATCAGGCGATACCTTTTAGAGGCTAACTGAGTATATTTGATAGTAAGCTTTCGAGAGAACTAGCTCCCTTCTTCAGACATGATGTTATACAAGAAATTGAAAATTCACAGACTTTTGTTATTGTTATTGTTATTGTTAAGAATTCTAAGATTCTTTGAAGGTCCATGTCTTTTGTGTATAAAAAGCCTGTGAATTTTCAATTTCTTGTATAACATCATGTCTGAAGAAGGGAGCTAGTTCTCTCGAAAGCTCACCATCAAATATACTCAGTTAGCCTCTAAAAGGTATCGCCTGATTTCTTCACTCTTCTATTAGCATTAAAGATGAAGATTGGTATTTTGGTTTGCTCACTGAGTTGGTTCCAATGCCAGACTTGCACCTCTTGCCTTTCTGATTCTGGTAGATATATTAATCTTAGTGCCACCATCTGCCACGATTTGGTTTTGAAGGCACTGAAAAATTTCGACTAACTCAACTGATTGACATTCTACAATGAAGCTGGAAGGGTTGTCCAATTTGTTTTGCATCAATTTAGCTTTGGTGACATTGATGAAGAAATTGTACATCTAAGTAAATATTCTGGATATCCTCTACATATCAGTAATTCTGCACATGAACCAAGTGGTGAAAGAGAATGTTTGGTGTGGATTTTAAGTACATCTTAAAATGAGGATATTATGCTTGTTTTTGTAATAAAAGTGAGTTGTAAAACCTCGGAGTCTAAAAAAAATTATTAACAAGAAGCAAATAATGTATGTATGTCCTATCTATCTATCTATCTATCTATCTATCTATCTATCTATCTATCTATCTATCTATCTATCTATCTATCTATCTATATCTGTCTATCTAATATTGCATTATGTATGAGTTAACGCCCCCTAGTGTACAATGTAAGGATATTATAACACACTGAAACTGAACGCTCGCTGATCACCTATATACGAGATTAGGATTATTATTATATTAAATGTATTTGTTTTTCTTCTCATTAGATTAGGAGAGTTAATAGGCCAATGTAAATAGAGGCAATAATACTAATACCTTAATGGTGACATAACTGCAGATCATCTATAGTGATGTCACAACAAAGCTGTGTTACATCCATTATCACTAATAAATTCCTTTCATGGTTTAATCATCTGAAGAGGAACACTTAATTAGGATCCATATAAACAATTCAATGTTCATATAAATCAATATCAGACCTTCAGATGCATTTAATTACAGTGCACACCTCCATACACAGTATGCTGGGACTCCTGATAATACTCAGGCTTGTAGGGATTGCCTAGGATTCATTTTCGTAATAGAAGCAGCACTACTCATGGATTATGTCTGGTATTACAGCTCAGTCCTATTTACTTCAATGAGGAGGAGCTGCAATACCAGACACAGCCCATGGTCATGAGTGGCGCTGATTAGCTTATTTTAAAGGGTCTTTTTCAATAATATGTTCATAAAATGCAAAGACATAGTCATGTACAGTGCTCCCTTAAAGGGGTTTTGCCACGATCTCATTTCATACCTTCTGCATCCAGCTCTTCAGCTCTGGGTGCTCAGAAGGGGGAGTGTGTTATTTGTTTGAATTGCATATCATGTGACCCAGGAGGATGACATCACCAGGCCTTTCCTCTCTCTAAGCAAAGAAAGGTCTGTTTGTGTATAGAGCAGTGAATAGCTCAGAGGCAAAGCTTTTGCCTCCAGGCACAATAGTCCTCGGTTCAAATCCCTGCAGGAACCAAACCTGTGGATTTTATTTCCCTTTATCAATGTACATATCTGATTGAGGTTTCGTTTTTTATTTTATTTGCACTGTTTGACTAATTACTATGGAGCACAGAGGATGGGCGTAGAATGACAGCACCTGGGGTTTGAACACTCAGTAGCTGCCTGAGAAGAGAAGTGATGTCTGAGCATGTGCGACCAGCTCTCAGCCCTGGTCGTATCTTCTGGAGATGAGCTGTAAACAATGGATCACTAAAGGAGCAGCTAAGACAAAAATGGTCCAGCATTTTTAATAATGATGAATGGTGAAAATTTTTATTATTTAATTTACAAACTTCCCACGTCAATTTTACTTCATGGCAAAACCCCTTTAAGTTAAAATGGCCTCAGGATACCATATTTTCAACATACAATGGTCTTTCCTGGGATATTCATTTTGACTCTGGTTTCAAGATACAATGTCCCAGACAATCATCATGAATATTTTACTAGTTCATGCAGTGATTGGCGATCTGGTGGTGCCTCTCTACAGTACAGTGCTGTACTACATGTTCTGTACTGCTCTTTACAGGATGAGCGGCTCCTTTAGGAACCAGATAACAGTGCTCCCATTTTCTTTTTTTCTGGTACACTGTGTATAACGTACATGATCCAAAGAAGCTCCTGTCCTCATTATAGAAAATGATTTCCAGCTTCCAGCAGCTCTCTCTGAGGTTATATGGAAGGACGTGCTTATCTGGATTACTTATCTGCATAACTTCCTTTGATCCTAATTTTGCATGATATTGTGGTCACCTTTTTTGGCCTTGGGACCAGTTAACAGTTTCCCATAGTTATGGTTTTAATATAAAATGGTCATCCTAGAACCAATTAACATTGTATGTTGAGGGACCAATGTATAGCGATATTTTGATCTTGACTGAAACCTGAAGGGTTTTGCCTCCCTGCCAACACTGGTACAGTAATGTGGCCATTAATAACCCAGTATAAGAGCTTCATTTGCTGTGTGTGCTAATACAAGTAAATAGAGATGGCTGATGAGGGGGAATATTGGAGAAGAATACGCACGACAGGAAGAAATTCATCAGGGCTAGAGAAGGAGGGAGTGGGTGGGTGTCTAATTTTCAAAATGGCTGACTATGGTTTCACATTCCTGTCTCTATTTGCATGTTCTTTGGAATATAAATAGCTGCGAAATGCATGCCTCTTATTCAGGATAATGAATACCATTGCCTCCAAAGCTACGCTGACAAAGATGTTTTACCTGGTGTATAGCATGTACGTCATGATTAATTCAATCAGATGAAAGTCAAAAGGGTATATGTGTTAGTTACTGCAAATAAAAAAAAGAGGATGTTATTTAAAAAAAAGCATACCTACTAAACAGATACCATATAGGTCTATGAGCTCCTATAAGTTCCTAGGGTCGGGCAGGACAGGCAACCTCCCAGGGTGCCGTCTTCATGGAGTGCTGGTGATATAGGGGGCGGTATCTGCATGGAGAGCTGGGGGAAGGTGCAGGTATGGAGTGGGCTCAGGAGATGAGCCTGCCCCATACTTGGCACTGCCACCATCATTGGTGGCAGTGGTAAATCAAATGGCACTGAGGAAGGCTAGATTCAATTACAATATCAATTCATAGACTATCCTTTATGTTTCAATACACATATAGCAAGAATAAGTGGTATATAGAGATAAGTGAGCAGTAAAAAGTTCTAGTTTGATTAGAGCCTCAAACTTTTGTGAGTTTGGTTCAAAGTTCTATTCGAACTCGAACTAGAACCACATTAAAGTCAATGGGAGAAGATATTCTGGTTAATTTTTATACCAATACAGGTGAGGTGAAGCTGTTATTACCATCCATAACAGTAAACTGGATACGTGGAAAAACTTAGGGCGACATTTATGAATCTCGCCGGGTCCGGGCGCACCTATCCGCCAGTTTTCCGGCGGAATCTGCACCTGATTTATGTCGGGGCCGGGGCGCGCTGATACATCCTATGTAAAGTCCGCTGCGCCTCGCCTGTGTGTTAGGTGCAGTGCGGCGCTGCGCCTATGATTCGGCGCCGGAGGTAGTGCGGTCATACATGTGGGGAAAATCCGCCGCGCCTGGCCAGTGTGTGGGGCGCAGTGCGGGGACCGTGGCACAGTGCGGCGCTGCGCCTAAGATTCGCCGTCCAAGGCGGTGCGCTCGTACATGCGGGCAAAAGTTCCCTGCGCCTCGCTAGTGTGTGTGGGGCACAGTGCGGGGACATGGGCGCAGTGCGGGACTTGGGTGCCGTGCGGGACTGCGCCGAAAAACAGTTCCGATGCGAGACAGGCTGGAACAGTGAGAAATCATTCCAGATGTCGGTGCGGAGTATGAATCAAAAATCGCCTTTATAAAGGCGTTCAACATTCTCAGAAAAAGAGCTGAAACCTAAAAAATACATAAAACAAAATCACTTTCCAATATCCTAATTCAAGAATTAGGATATTGGAAATTGCTGGGAAATACAGTAATTCAAATTCAGAAAGCTATTCTGATTGGTCGGCATAAACCGGCCAATCAGAATAGGAGCGACAGTGAACCATTAAAACCTATGGAGAACTATTGACCAATCAGAATCCACGGCGGGATAGTTCAAAATACTGTAAAAATGCTGAAAAGAGCTGATTGGTTAAGCTACCAGGGACTTGGCTAGCTCAGCCAATCAGAATAGGAGCGACAGAGACCCATTCTAGCCTATGGAGAAGTTTAGACCAATCAGAATCCACGGCGGGACAGTTCAAAATACTGTAAAAATGCTGAAAAGATGTGATTGGCTAAGCTAGCGGGGGTTCGGCTAGCTCAGCCAATCAGAATAGGAGCGACAGAGACCCATTAAAACCTATGGAGAATTATTGACCAATCAGAATAGGAGCGACAAAGACCCATTCTAGTCTATGGAGAAGTTTAGACCAATCAGAATTCACGGCGGGATAATTCAAAATACAGTAAAAAGACAGAAAAGAACTGATTGGCTGAGCTAGTGGTGGCTTGGCTATCCCAGCCAATCAGAGCGCGAGCTACTTCTCCCATTATAGTCTATGGAGAGATGGGCGCTCTGAAATGTCAAACATTATCAGATAAAGAGCCGAACCCTTCTTTACAAATAAAGCAGTTAAATCCCGAACAACGCGTTTGTCGCCGAGACCGGCGCTACATAGGGAATTGCAATAGAGAGAATCGCCGGGAAATACAGTAATTCAAATTGTTTAAGCTATTCTCATTGGTCGGCATAAACCAGCCAATCAGAATAGGAGCGACAGTGGCCCATTATATCCTATGGAGGAGAATTGACCAATCAGAATAGGAGCGACAATGTCCCATTATATCCTATGGAGAAAAATTGACCAATCATATTCAAAGGCGGGACAGTTCAAAATACAGTAAAAATGCAGAAACGAGCTGATTGGTTGAAGCGGTGGGGGCTCGTCCAGCTTAGCCAATCAGAGCGCGAGCTACTTTCTCATAGAGTTCTATGTGGAAAAGAAATTCTGAGCGCGCTCTGTGATTGGCTAAGTTAAAAGAGGCGCCGTTATTTGGACCAATGGGAGAGCGAGCGACGCTCCTATGGGTTTTCTAATGCAATCTGAAATAAAACTGTACATGGCCGAAATCAAATTATAACACTACAGAAGTTGTCCCGATGTGTATATAAAACGAATAATAATATGGGGGTAACAAAAAAAAATATTAAATCAATAAAATCATGTTTATTTCTTTATTTTCGTTAGCCAAGGATCAATAGTATGGGTGCAAAAAATTGAGAGGCTAAAATGCTTCATTCCTTTCAATGGCTAACTGAAAAGATGATGATAGCTTACAAGCAGGTGCGTAGCTATAGGAGGTTCAGCGGTAGCAGCTGCTACAGGGCCCTACATCCTGAGGGGGCCCAAAAGCCCCTTTGACACATAGGATATTTGGAGATGGTGTGTTATATAATTACTGAACCCCCAAAACGGCAAAAACTGAACTTTTGGGCACTGAGTATGATTTAGCAAATCCAAGCACTCTGTATAATATATATCCATGTATATGAGAGTTAGGCATTATGTGAGCCTGCAAATGTCGCCAAATAACAGCTTCTGGGTGTGGGAAAGATGCAGCCAGCAATACCAAACTCCCTAACTATTGAAGCCTATGGAGAGGAAAATGCTATTTAACTAACTAAGAGCAGTCTGTACAGTACAGAGATTGAGCTGAAAATGGTATTCACAAGGCAATACAGTGAAATATATAACATGGTCATGTGATTTTAGCAGCCAGTGAGAGCCCTACACCTCAGAGATGACGTTTTCAACACTGCACTGGTTGGATGGCCGCCAAAAGTGCAGAAAGGTGACTGGATGGCCGACAAATGTGCAGAAAGCCGCTGAAAACGAAACTGAAAATGGCGTGTCGAACTAGAACTTTACTCGAACGAACAGTAAAATGTTCGGTTCGAGTTCTAAAAATTTGAGAAGTTCTACTAGAACTTAACTTTTCTAGAACAGTTCAATCAACACTAGTGGTATAGTAGCTCCAAATGTACTTCATAGTAGGTAGTAAGGAGAAGTTGGGTGGCCAGCTACCCATCCCGTCCAACTTCTCCTTATTACCTCCTATGGAGTGCAGTTGGAGCTAGTGCATGGATGGACAGCTTTGCTACCACTAAACACTATTAGTATACCACTTATTCTTGCGATATGTGTATTGAAACATGTGAATTGTCTTGAAATTTTATGGACATTCTGATTTACAAAGGAATCGCTTTGCATACATCATAAAGGATAGTGTATGAACTAATATGGTGATTGGAACAGTCAGGAGGAGACTCATATTCAGATTTCCACAGTGGTTTCTCCCATATTAAACCGTTGGGTGTGTGAAAAACTATATGGAGGCCAAATTTAAGCCTCCCGCAGCGCACGTCTGCACCTCTGTCAGAGGAACAATCCCAGTGCACTACTGGGAAAAGAGGGAGGAGATGCAAAGCTCCACCTCCTCTCCTTAGTAAAGCACTGAGTTCCCTGAAGACCACAGCATTCCTGCTGCTCTCCTGGGCAGGAAGTGTATTTCCTGGGGATAGAGGAGGGGAGATTTTGGAGTGGAAGCGGGGAGAGAGAGGGGTGAGTGAGGTAGAAAGAGGGGGTTTAGAGTGGAACAGGGGAGGGTATAGCTGGGGAGATTTAGAGAGGGGTTAAAGTTCCCTGTTTTTTTGTTTTAGTTTTCTCTGTTTTCTTAACGTTTTTTTTTTCTGTGTCAGACGCCTCTCCATTACTATCGCTGGGGTTTGGTGTCATCTGACACTAATCTCCTGTCACTATTACCACAGTACCCAATGCACCAGGGGGATTGTCTAATGGTCCGCTTCTGGGGTGGCTGTTATATTCAGGCTGGGAAGGGACCAGTATCCATGGACTTTCCCATCCTAATAGTATCAGCCTGCAGCTGTTGGTTTTACCTTGGCTGGTTATGTTGTTGTTTTTTTTTTTGTTAAGCAAATAATAAAAAAGAAAACAACATGTGCTCCCTCCCCCCTTTTCATAACCAACCAAGGTATAACCGGCAGCTGCAGGCTGATACTATCAGGATGGGAAAGTCTATTGGTATGACTCCACCCCAGAAGCAGACTATTACATGGTAGAGTCCACTTCTGATGGTAGCCAGGCTCTTCCTTGTACCTCTGGTGCATTGAGTATAGTGGCATAATAAAGACATGGGATTAGCCTCGGGTATCCAGAAAAACTGCTGGCTGACATCAAGCCCCAGCGCTAGTAAAGAAGAGGTGTCTGTCAGATATCTTTATTACCAACACTAGAAAAAATGGTAAAGAAGAAAACAATAGACACAACAGGAAAAAAACACTTTATTTAAATGAACATTCTTGACAACACCCCTTCTTGGCCATTTTATTAAAGAAATTGATCCAAAGCTGGTGCAAAGTAATCCAATAAATCTGATTAAGTCCAAAGGAGGAAACCTGTAAAAAATAGAAACACTACAAAAAACATGTTGGTACTAAACTTAATTTCCAGCTGATATTTTAGAAGTACAGGGGATATACTTCAGGCCGCACAATATGATCCTAGGAGGTACAGGCCGCAGCTGTGACACAGTCTCCGGGGAAAAGGGCGGATGGGGTCCTCTCTCTTCCCCCAGAAGATTTTGCCTGTAAGCTATGGCCTATATCTCCACTCCTGCTCCTCTCCGCCACCATTGCTTTATGAAACCTAGTGCCAAAACATATTTCAACCCAGTCAAAATACAACCCCCATGACCCATCATCCCCACCTATCCCCCCATAACCTCCCCTCCTCCACCTATTATCCCACAGATGCGGGGAACAGTTAGGGAGGTGCTAGAAAATTAAAGAGTCTAAAATGTATCTATGGTAAATTCTGCAGAAACAAGTTGTCTTGGCAGACTGGACCGGATGGAGAAGAGAAAGGAAAGTGAACGACGCCCATCAGAGAAGATGTTACTTCTGAGTCACTTGATGTAACTGCACTGTAATCACTAATAGCGCTGCAGTGCCTGTGTACAACTGGTTCCAACCTACATATGGCCACTGTATGGCGGGAATAATGGTAGTAATATAATGGCTTTTGTTCAGGAACAGTATGGCGGTATTATTCAGTCACTATGTGGTGGTGATATGTGGTGGCATTATTCAATCACTATGTGGTATTAATATGTGATCATGATGTGGTGCTATTACTCAGTCACTACTACTATTATTTATTTTAGAGCGCCATTGATTCCAGGGTGCTGTACATTCAGGGGGTTACATACATAACATAAGTCAAACAATTACAATAGTGACAATCTGTGACTAACAACAGGTACAGAGGGACAGAGAGCCCTGCCCGCGAAGGCTAACAATCTACAATGTCTACATATGACCACCACTATGTGGTGGTGATATGTGGTCATGATGTGGCGGCCTTATTTGGTCTTTGTACAGCAGTATCATTGATAATATTGGACTTGGTATACTAGTTTGTGCAGTAACAGTATGGTGATAATATTTTCTGCTTGTCTACCGGTATTTTGTGGTAATTGTATGACCATTAATTAGAGTCCTCATCCATAGAACATTGTCTTTATAGCTATTTCTATGTTTTTTTTATATACAATATGTTATTTTATATATATACATCCTAACAGACCCTACCAACATCACTCTAGTGTTAGCACAATTGTTTTTCTTTTCCCATTCCAAGTAGCTACGGAGTCCACAGGTGGTGTGCATCAGGTTAGTGCCATGTATTAAAACATTTTTGGGATGAGAGGTGGGCCGACATTAGCCCTACTTGCTTAGGGCACCAAAGTGTCTTGTCCCAGCCCTGGCTGGTGGGGTGGGGGTGTTATGTACAATTTAAGTGTAGTGACAGAAAGCACTGGTGTCGCAGTGAGCCACTTGTGTCAGCAGTGAGTGGACTCCTCTGTGTCCCTCTGACATCACCTCATGGGTGGTGAAATGCTGGCAATGGACAGGATGGCGACAACATAGAGATGTTCCCACGCGTTGATGTGTGAAGTGTTCTCTCTGCACTGTACTCAGAGGAAACACTGATTCTGTAACCTGCTGTCCTGTTCCTGACCGGTGACGCACCGTTTTCTAGTCCCTTGCATACTGCCTCCCTGCAATAACATTGGTTTGTTGGTAATGCTAAAAACACACAACCATTACATCATGTCATAGTTGTGTCTGTTATAAACAATAGGTTATTAACCTAACACAACCAGTACAAGATATACCCAGTACATGTACCCTACACCCCTTATGTAAGGCTATTTATACGTGACATGCATGTAAAGGTACCACCCACAGTTGTTACATAGATGTAACCTTATGTAAGGGGGGTTCTTTGGGGTACTGCTCACAGCTCCCCTTACATAAGGTTACATCTATACGTCTGTATGTGACATGTAAAAGTACCACTCGGAGGCGTCACATATATATAACCCTTTTTTTAGTGTGGGGGGGGGTAGATGTAAAAGGAATATAATGTACTGGCTGTGTACAGTGTAAATAATAGGTATAGTAATAATAGGTACAAATAATGCGTAGTTTGCTGTGGATGTTTTCTTTTTTTGGGGGGGTGGGGGATGGGGAATTTTTTTCACCTTGTTCTGAGTGCTTTTTGACCTGGAAATGGCCCTCCCTATGGGTAATGGAGAGCAAAGTATGCATCCATTACAGGCATTTGAAGCTCCAGTGACGTCACTATCCATATAGACTGTTGTCATTAGAACTTTCTAAAGCAGAGAAGAAGGGATGTCTTTCTTTTCCTCATCTTTAGATCAGTTACAGACACACATTTGAGCAGATTTACCAGTGCAACTGGTGTAATTTGCACCAACAAAACTTGCATACATGCTTTATGCCATATTTATTATGTGTTTCAGACATTTTTTAGACTCTTCTGTGGTGCCTCCAATAGAAGGGGGTGTGTCTTCATGGAAATAGATGTGGCTTCACATAAAGGGGTGTGATTTATCATGCCATGCCATGCAACACAAGTGTACTGCAATTAGTGGCATCAACTAAGTCAACTAATAGAAAGCATAAACTTAGATAACACAGATACCAGATTTATCAACACTGATATGTGTGGTCCATTTTTTAGACTTAGTTTACACTGTATAAGTATTAGACAGTATTGATAGATCTTCCCCATTGTGTGGGTTTTGGTCGCCATCAGCAGCATCAGGCTCTAGAGGAAGAAAGGAGGACTGACAGATTCCTTGGGGGACGGTCAGATGATGTAACTGTCCAAATATGGATTATTTGCATATATGGCCGGCCCATATTTGGTCGGTTACATCATCAGGGCTTCCCCCAGGGTAGCCAGTCAGCCTTCCCATGGAGCAGAGATACTGCTGACAGCAGCCAAACACACTTTGTATTGGGTATCTGTCAGCAGAACCAGGCCAATATATCTCAAGTAATGTCCATACAGTTCCATTGGGGGTATATGTTAAAATTCTACAGTACCTCCAATATTTTTACATGGATCCTATCTGTAGTATCTGAGGCTATTCAAGTATAACATCCACAAGGATAGTTGGAAAACTAATTGTACGTTTTTCTTTGTGTAATCTTGTACTGATGGGTGTATCTCTGTTTATTGAGAAATAACACAGATCAATGTTATAATGCCTGGCCACAAAGACCACAATTACCATATCAGTATATACACTGCACGCCCTCAGTAGCACTAATGCACTCTATGTGTAGTCTTTGACTGGAAGCAGAGAAGAGTTTGGAGAGCTGGAACTGTCCCTCCTCCCGTTACTGATCGCCCCCATATAAATGCTGAGGGTTTCATCAGGAATGTGTGTGGGTTAGAAGTGGTTTGACTGCCAGTCCGTGCACTAAAAACACCATTTCTTACAAGTTGTGGATTTGATTTGAAATAAAACTAGAATTATTGAATTGCATCTTTTCTTCCACTGTCCTGGAAAAATCTAATGGAACAGAAAATTGTACATTTTAGATATTATAATAATTGAAGCGCTGAAAATAAGTGTTAAAGCTTAGCCATGTTCATGGCTATTATGTGGATGGCACATGGGGTACAGCTTAACAGAAATCCATAGTGGCATGTAAGAGTCCTGTGATCAGATGACACCTTCCTTAGGAATGCCCTCTCTGGTCTGGTAATCCCTGTTTTTGCTAATATCAGTCATCCTTTCTATATAATATAACTACTCTGCAAAAAAATCTTCCTATGCTTCCTAGAAACTGTCAACAAGCTTTTGTTGACAGAGATCTTATTCTTTTTATGTACATCTACTAATTCTAACTATTAAGTTTCCATCAATCAATAATGCATGTTAATGGGCTCTAGACATTAACACAAATCATACATAGAAGAATAATAAATTCATAGTCAGATCCAGAATTGACAGCTATCCTTCTTGTTTGTGGTTTCCTTTTAGAAAAGTTTTTTTTCTACATTGCAAAGAGTAACAATTAAATAAAATCGATGAAAAGCAAAAGTAACACAGATGTAGACAGTGAAAGAGAATTTCTAATTTTCTGATTCTAGAACATATCGATACAACTAGTTAATGGTCTCATATTCTGTAACTTGCTATTAATTAATAACTTGAATAATACAACTCCTCACCTTTTCTTTTTATATACTAAGCTGTGAGCCAGGTCCGGCACCATTCTCAGTTGCGGAAGACCAACACAAATCCAGATAGTGGAGGAGCACAGGTGGCCCAGTAAATCTCTCAATAGAAGAAGATCCCTGCAATAAACATTACTGTAGGTAAAGGGAGGTGTACAGGTTGTCCAGCAATAGTATTGGTAGTGGATGATCAAACAAGGTCCAACACTGCTCTAGATGGTTAAAGACCAGAATATGTGCAGCATTGCTCTAGGTGGTATGGAACCAAAAGAGGTTCAACATCCAGCACTCCACTAGGGGGTATAGGACCACAGGAGATTCACCACTGCACTTGGTTGTATATGACCACAGGAGGTTCATCACTGCTTTAGGTGGTATAGGATAAAAGGAGGTCCAGAATTGCTCTAGGTGGTATAGGACATTAGGAGGTTCACCACTGCTATAGGTTGTACAGGACATCATTAGGTTCACCACTGCTTTAGGAGGTATAGGACATCAGGAGGTTCACCACTTCTATAGGTGGTATAGGATAAAAGGAAGTCAAGAATTGCTCTAGGTGATATGGGACCAAAAAAGGTCCACCATTCAGGACTTCTCCAGGTGGTATAAAAAGTCAGAAGGTTCACCACTGCTTTGGGTGATATGGGACCAAAAGAGGTCTAGCATCCAGAACTGCTCCAGGTTGTATAAGAAGTCAGAAGGTTCACCACTGCTATAGATGGTATAGGATAGGACAAAAGAGATTCACCACTGCACTTGGTGGTATAAGACCACAGGAGGTCCATCACTGCTTTAAGTGGTATAGGATAAAAGGAGTTTCAGAACTGCTCTAGGTGGTTTAGGATATCAGGAGGCTCATCACTGCTATAGGTGGTATAGGACATCAGGAGGTTCACTACTCCTATAGGTGGTGTAAGACATCAGGACAGTTCACCACGGTTGTATGTGGTATGGTATAAATTGGGGTCCAGAACTGCTCTAGGTGGTATAGGACATCAGGAGGTTCACCACTTCTATAGATGGTATAGGATAAAAGGAAGTCCAGAATTGCTCTAGATGGTATAGCACATCAGGAGGTTCACCACTGCTCTAGGTGGTAAAGTATATCAGGAGTTCCAGCACTGCTCTAAGTGGTACAGGATGACAGGAATACCAGCACTGTCTTTGTGGTATATTACCACAGAAGATCCATCACTACTCTAAGTGGTATAGGACCACAGAAGTTCCATTACTGCTCTAGATGGTATATGACAACAGGAAGTCCATTTCTACTCTAGGTGGTATAGGACCACAGAAAGTCTAGCACTACTCTAGGTGATGTAGAACCAAAGTAGGTCCAGCACTATTCCAAGTGATATGGGACAACAGAAGGTCCAGCACTACTCTAGGTGGTATAGGACCACAAGAGAACCGGCACTACTTCAGGTGGCATAAGACCACATGAGATCCATCACTGATCTAATTATGTTTACATGTCTTCTGTTGATTTGATGTGTCCTGACATATTTTTCTTACTGTATGGGTATCCCAAGATAGCAGTGAAGTTACAACAGTTGCAGGAAGCCATTATAGCAAGTACACCCACAAATAACGTCACTGCTATCCAAATTTGACAACCTACCTTGTATCCTATAAGACATTAACCCTTTGAAAACAATAGGCAGCCTGTAGGTATGTATGAACTCATCTATTCACTTCAATTATCACCATGTTCTCTTTATCATCATATGTGGTGTCCATATTATTAATAATTAGTTTATTAATCTAATATCTGCCAGGCTGTTTGCCTGTGTGTCTTAACATAAGCCAGTGTCCATGTGTGTCTAAAAACCATGAACTAGCCTCTTCCAACTTTCCTGAAAGAAGGTTTCATCTCCCTAAATGACTACTCGTGGGAAGATCTGCCCGCTCAGCAGTGGCTCTGTCTTGTCCGTGGCTCTGAAGACAAGGATTGTGACACATAAAGTAAAACTGAAAACATAATAACCACAAACAGATGACAACAATGTGTAAATCAGATCAGCGGAGCAGCAATGATCTCCAGGGGAGGGTGAACACAGAAAAACAAACTTTAAAGTCTTCAAACAACTTTAATGAAGGTTCAAGTAAGGTAAAATCTGAAAGCTCACAGGCCACATGTTGCTCCCATTATTATTACAATTTTTTCCTACTCTCCTCATCCACTCCGCCAAAGTTTACTATTGGGATTTGTGTTTTTTTTCTCCTCCTATTTATAATTGCTCTTTATCTTTTCCCATGTTTTTTTTCTTGATATTGTCTACAGACATATGAGCCCTTCTACACTATTATTACATAGGCTGGTTTAAGTACAGATTATATACCATGGCTTCTAAATAGAATTGTAGTTGCTCCTTTATGTTACCTTCAATTACAACCCCCAGTAATCTGCTCCTTCTCTTATTCACATTCACAGGAGTCCAAGAAGCTCAGATATGGAGTGTTGTATGTCACTGTCTATACCTGAGAAAGCAGGTGGTCATATATAGCTGTAGTCACTGTTCAGTGTAAAAGAAAATACATACATTGTTTTGTTAGACTAGGAAAGATAATTACATGATCACTAGCTATCTAGTGTAAGGGGTAGAGGTGGAACTTGAACTGGGGAACACTGTGAAACTTTTAACATAATCCTTTACCTTATGACATACTTACCAACTTTTTTTTCTCCTGGCTCCAGGACTTTTAGTCCTGGGAATACCCTTGATCCACCAAGGAATGATCCTTATCTGCACAGGTGGGCCTAGTGTCAGACTAGCCCACTGGAGGACTGGGGAGTCGGTAATCTCCTGGTGGGCCCAAAGCTCTTTAGCATGTTTTGAACTGTATGCACATCCTTGGGACATGCATACAATTGAGAATTATGGCCACCAACTACTGTGGCCCACAGACAAAGTCTATGGCCTACAGTAGTAAGCAGAATAGATGACATGCTATACCAATCACGCTGCCTGCCCTTGTTGCTGTGTCTTCTAGACCAAAAGTCTTAGACCTAGGCCTGAGACTTGTGGCCTAGAAGATGTGGGAGCAGCGTCCCGGCGTAGGCAGCGTGATAATTGCATGTCCGCAACACCAGACACAAGCTCTCTGCACGTGTTGCTTCGCAGGGGAATGGGGAGAGGTGGGTTTTTTGTTTTGTTCTCAACAATCAGAGGGCATCTATATCATCCTACAGGGGTCTATACATCTACCTACAGAGGGCCTATTTAACAATTTACTGCGGTCTATACCTAACTACAGGGCGTTTACCTACCTATAGGAGCCTATATATTTACTTACACAGAGCTGTCTTAACAGTCTTGTGGGCCCCTGGGCATAGCGCTGCAGTGGGCCATGCCCAAATACATGACATCACATTTGGTCATGCCTCAAGCCCCTCCCCCCCCCCCCAAAAAAAAAGGACACCCATATTATCACGCCACTTATATCTGGACACAGGCAGCCTGCAGTCTACAAGACTATTTGGCAGGGCAGGGAGCCTTTGACTCCCTTCTCTACCATGGTTTTAACTGTGTGCACATCTTAAAAACACACAAACCGTTAAATAAGCAAAGGGATCCGGGGTATGTTTCTTGTATTCCTGTGACATACATACACCACTTGGGGTCTATATGCTTGTGGGGCCCCCGGGAAACTGCCTAGTGTGACCAATGGAAAAGATGGCCCTGCCTATACATCTACCTACAGAGGGCCCATATAACTGTCTACAGGGAGCCGCTTTACCAACCTACATGGGACCTATATATTTATCTGTCTACTGACTAGAAGGCCTCTACATAATGGTGGGCCTGTATACCTGCCTGCCTAATAGAGGAACCTACCCTACCTACTTGGGAAGTTATATACTTATCTACCTACTGGGGGCCTAAATATCTACCCAGTAGGGGAGGCAATCTACCTATTGGGGCCTAGATACTTTCCTACCTAAAAAGGGGCCTTTCTACTTTTCTATCTGCCTATCCACTTAATGGGGGACCTAGTTACCTACCTATTGGGAGGAATATAAATCTACCTACCAGTGGGGTGAGCTATATACCTACCTAAGGGTGGCCTATATACCTATCAAGTGGGCTTTACATATCTTCCTACTTAATTTGGAGGGGTATTCCTACCTAATATGTTACGTATTTACCTACCTACTATATGGATAAACAAAAAAAGACAAACATTTGGTGCACAAATCGAAGCCCCAAAGCCATTTGGTGGTACTTTTACTGTTTGGGGCACAAGGGGGTCTTTATTACCATTAGGGCATTATGGTTGAGGTATTTGTGCAGAGGTGGTAACTGGTATGGAGGTGGTGGCAAAGTGCGGAGTCTAAGATTTTGGTGTAGTAAATTCTGCAGGGACGATTTGAATATGAGAGAAGTCATCATGGAAGTCTTGGCCGGATGGAGAAGAAAAAGGAAAGAGAACGACTCATCAGGAGACATCAATTGATGAGTGTCTGGATTTAACTGCACTGTAATCACTTATACAGTCTGCAGATTGCCTGTGTACGACTAGTATCTACCACATTATGGTCACTGTATAGTGGAAATATTGATCGTAGTATATTGGTTTATATTCAGTAATGGTGAGGTGGTATTATTCAGTTACTTTGTGGTCATGGTGTGGCAGTAGTTGATCTTAGTGGAACTATTGGTAATAATGGTCTTGGGATTTTGTTTTTGTGTAGCAGTGTTAGCTGGTAAGTGTATGACCATTATTTGGTGGTTTTATATCTAGAACTTTGTGTTATAGCTGTTTTTATATTTTTAATTATATAAAATGTATGGGGGGGGGGGGGGAGAGGGTTTGTGTATATATCTTCAGACCTTTTATGTTTACCTCTCGGTGTCCTGCTGTGATTAGGTGAGGTAAACTCATAGACCTCAGCGCTTCATCTTGATTACAGGTTAGTGTGATGATATCATCATACTAGTCTCCGTAAGTTGAAGCGAGACTGGGCTGCGGCACCACACAGGTGGCAGATGCAGGAAGGCAAAGTACAGTAGCTTTGGGGTGGGCCCCTATAATCAACTAATCTCTTAGGCACCCCATTTCAGCACTGGGTGCACCTAATCTCCTTTTGTATAACAATTTGTGGGAGTCTCCCAGAAGAAACAGGATGGTTGGAATGCATGTCTTACAACTGCCGTTCACTAACTAGTTTTCTTCTTATGTGGCGGAGAGGTTCTTGGGCACCAGGGCCCGGGTATTAGGGGCCGTGCACACAGCCACCAAGGAACGGCTTTTCTCCATGGTTAGCGGAGAAAAGTCCTCCCCCTTCACATAGACTTCTTCATCTTCCGTCGAAAAACTGGTTGGAAGAATGAACGTGTGCTATGTTGTTCGGACCGCCGGCAGTCTGAAAAACTGTCGGGTGGAAAATCCGTGCAGTGGGGATGGCTGCACGGATTCTCCATTAAGGTCCGTGTAAAAGTTTGTCAGCCGGTTTGCAGCTGGTTTTCAAAACCGAAAACCAGCTGAAAAACCGGCTGCAAAACAGTGCCGTGGGGACAAGGCCTTACTGCTTACTGCTTCATCTATACTGATATAAATTTAGCCTTTAATGAAAAAATATGAAACAAATGTTTCCAAATGGAATATGTAACAAAATCACATAGGTTCTCAGGGTTAGATGTCAATTTCATGTGTTCTGTAAAAAGAAGAGACCAGAGCTGTGGGACACAAATTGTAATTCTCTATCTTTCCCCTACAATAACTCTGCTAAGTGTAGAGGTGATGCCCCCAAAAGGATAGCTCCACCAATGGTGGCTCACCCTAAATAATTCCTTACTCTAAATAAATTGTATATTTATCCCTACGCATTTCCCCTGGATACAATGCGACAGGTTAATTAGGGGACCAAATATTCAATCATCAAAACAGATTCAGTGAGCCGAGCATAAAGTAAAGTTTAGCAAATTAATTTCCCATATAATTCCATAAAGTAGTTTTCTCACTAGGCTGTTTCACTGAGTCACCAGCAGTTATATACTCACTCTGTCTCATCAGGTTGTGAGCGGTTCTATAGCAGTGATTTGTATATTTAGCTTCTAGTTGAGACCTTATTCTAACAAGCGTAATCAAGTATAAACAGAAGCTAATCTTGTGAGAGATAATTAGTTTTCAACCATACTGAGAGAGAGAGAGCTATTACTGTCTACGAGGTGACGTTACTCCCTGCTCTAAGCTTTTTCCTCTGATCAGATAACAGAATATGGTCCGGTATGCAGGTAACCATAGAAACCTGTGTGCACTTAGAACACATACAATGGCTCTTATTGCATGACTAAAATAAAATCACCAAAACAATATATTTATAAAAAGTCTTCATTTAACTGTCCCTTTATGTTGAAAGCTAATTTTTGTAGTGAGAAAACCTCTTTAAAGAAATCACATAAAATCAAATACCTACCAAATCATTGGCATCCCTGCATACTACAAATAACTATATTTTAGGACAGCAGAGAAAGGAAAGAGTAAAATAACAGAATCTTTCCTTGCAAATTTCCCTCAAAGTTTAAAGGATACGGACACCTTTGCACTGAAGTTTTTAAATTATTTGCTTTAAAGTTAAACAACTTTCTAAATAGTTTAAATTGAAAATGTCCTAGAAATGGTGGAGAGCATCCAAAGTGGAAAGCTGTCACAGGCTGTAGATACGGAGGAAAGCACAAGCAAGGCATTTGCAGGGGGAGCATATATAAGAATGGGTTCACATGGTGTGTTTTGATTCTTATTTTGCATCAGTATTTGCAAGGAAAAACCAGAAGTGCATACAAGACACACAAGAGGTGCAAATCTTTCCACTATTCTTTCTCTCTGTATAGGTTCTACTCCTGTTGGCTTACAAATACTTAAAGGGTTAAAGGTTTCTCATCACACGCTTTCGCAGACTTGAGCTGTTTCTCTGTCTTACAGCTCCAAATCCAGGGGCGTGTAACTCCTCCCAGTAGGCATGTCTTCCCTCACTGGGCAGTGGGGACATTATCATTCTGTGAGAACAGTGGAAAGGAGAGGATACATAGCTCTGCAGACCTCCTGCAATGGTTCTCATGTCTGCAGTGCTGTCACCTCCCTCCCAGGCTGCACAAGCTCCTTGTAACCAAAACACCTGAATTGCTGCAAGCAGTTATACATACAGCCTGAACTGATGAAACAAATGGGAGAAATGAACTCTGCTCCCCCCTCTGTCAGACAGGAGGTAGAGGGGGAGCGGAGATGTATAAGAGTTGTGCCTTTATTATGGGGACATAAATCCAAAAAGGGACTTCCTTCCATGACGGGAATGAGCATAAGAAGTTCAACACCCTTTATTTACAGACAAAAACCACCCAAAAACAAGCTGAGGCACCTAGTTTCACTTTCATTTTCCACAGTACAGACTGCAGTCAGCCAATCACAGCACAGGTGGCATATCCCATCCAGCAGACATGTCCCAACAGGCTGCATGAAATATCAGTCAGCCAATCACAGAAAAGGGGGCATGGCCAAACCTTAGGCTGCAGTTTTAGGTGTAGAACACACAGATTAGCTAATATCTGCTTTTCCAAATGATTTAGGTAATGCAAACCAATTGCAAAAGTGCTTATTTTTACTGTCCCCATCATCAGAGATATGATCTTTGTAGCAGGAAAACCCCTTTATGTACAAAATGAAAGCAAAGCACCTTTGCCAAATTTCAAAATGCTTAATACACAGAGCACACATGTAGCATGTATTACTGAGCAATAAACCCCAAATGAGAACATCTGAAATTAGGAGCAGGCTGAAAGCTGAATATCAGGAGGCTGTGAGTGAATGAAGATTGTAGATTAAAACTTTTCTAATCAAGGTAACTCCTATCATATCTAAAGATATTTTTCTATATAGAGATGTCCATAGTCTTTAAGTCATAAAGATAAAATGCTAATATGGACATACCCCATATTAGCCTACAAAAATTTTTGTCTGGTCCATTGGGCCACAAATAGTTCGAGTTATATAATGGAGAATGCAACCTTATAACCAGGTGACATATGTGTAAAAAGATGCAAAATTAAAAAAATAAAACAGGGTGTCCACATTTTAACAGCCCTTTAAACTTTGGCCCTCAGTAAAAAAAATTACAAGGGGTCTTTACTGGGGAAGTTGTTTCGGGAAAACCCCAAAGTCACTTTACAATGTCACGAAAAATGGTGATTTGGGGCCTCATGTAACTGACGGAAGATTCAACCAATTTTCGGGAAAACATTTTTTTTTGAAAAAAATACCCTGTTTTCAAGAAAGGGCATGAGTGATTGGAGGTCTTTTGGGGCCTCTCTAATTTGTGTTTCTAAATGCCCTGTATGCTCTTCTTTTGCCGGATGAGAAAGTTCTTTGGGCCCCAAGTGGGGGCCCCCTTTTTCTTTTTTTTTCTGTTTAAAATTTGGGTACAAAGATATGCCCCAAAGAAGCTCCTGCCCTCATCATGGGAACTTTTGTTTTCCCAAGTTTCCCCCACCCGTCTTTTTTGACCCTTTTTAAGTAAGGTTTTTTTTTTATCTGGAAAAATTATCTGTGTAATTTTTTTTTAATTCTTTTGTTGTTTTATGTTTGTAAATTTTTGGAAAAATTTGGGAAACCCAATTTCCCCATTTTTTCCAAGTTGTTTGGTTTAAACATAAATGCTTGCCCGGGAAACCCAAATTTTTAAAAATTTTTAGGGCTGGGGGAAAACCACTGTAGCGAATTACTTTTAAATGCCATCCTTAAAGGGGTTGTCTCGATATACAACAGTTGGCAATGTTTTCTGCTGGTTGCCAAGAAAGGTTTGTAAAATTGGGGCATGTTTCTCCTCCCAAAAAGGGTGTATCTTCTCTCTCTGCCCGACACTCCCCAAAGTGTGCACTTGGGTATTCATTTTAAAAAAAAAAAAAAAAAAAAAAAAAAAAAAGAGGGGTGGGGGATAAGTGTTATACTGTTTAAAATAGGAAATAAAAGGTGGCAGTGATGTATTTTTCTCACCTTTTTGGGGTTGTGCTATAATGTGAGGCACAAAAAATCATAAGCGCTTGTAGGGCTTTTGCATCCCCTAGCCCTTTTAGGGGAGCCGCTGGTTTTCTGGGCTCCCTTTCGGTGAACCGGTAGGGAGGATATTGGGCCAGAGGAAAAAAAAAAAAAAAAACGGGAAAAAGGGGCACGTTGCAGTGAAAAAAAAAAAAAGCCCAGGAAAAGGGTTTCCCAAATTAAAAAAATTTTTTTTCTTAAAAAAAGCTCGGAAATTTTTTTTTTTTTTTTTTTTTTTTTTTTTTTTTTTTTTTTTTTTTTTTTTTTTTTTTTTTTTTTTTTTTTTTTTTCCCATGGGAAAATTAAAAAATTTTTAAAACAGAAAATTTCCGGTTTCCCCGCGTGTACCCGCGCCCTTTATAGGTATTATTTTTAGGAATAAACACAGTATATTTAAAACTAACAAATTTTGTAATTGGTTGTCTTTCATTGCAGGTGGGGTGACGTGAAAAGGGCGGTGGTGCCAAAAATGCAAAAACAATTGGGGGACAGAGATGTCAAACAAAGGGTGCGAAAACTCAGTGGGGAAAAGTCGGAAAAAACAAACAGATGAGCCCAAGCTGCGAACAATATACTGAATTTGATGTATGCTAGAAACAATAAAACGTGTGCAAAACAAAATAAAATGAGTGGTGTTTTTTTATTGGAAAAAAAGCCCTTTTTAGGAGTTTTAAGAAAGTAAGGGGTGGGGAAAAAATCATATTGTTTTGCTGCGTTTAAAAACCAAAAAGGGAAAAAATTTTTTAAAGAAAGGTTTTATTTAAACATTGGGAAAAGGGGAAAAACCCAATTTAGAAAGTGACGGGGGGGATATGAAGGGAAAAAATCAGTAACTTGGGTTTTGATTCAAATTTGCAAGGCGCTAAAAGGGAAAGGGGATGAACCCCGCCAAAGGGTGGGTTTTATATTTAAAAAAGTTTGAATTTTTGATTGGTTACAAATGTTAGGAGGGGAAATTTAACATGGCAATTGCGTACAGTATGGAGAGAAACGTGGGGATTGGTTAAGCTCGTAGGGGTATTTATGAACGGGAACCATTCAGTGGGAATTTTAATTAATCTGATTGGTGCTTCTACACCCGGGGAATCCGAACGGACCAATAGGAGAAGGAGCTACTTCTCTATGGAAAATAACATAGAGAAATGGAGTGCAAGCTTATAGTAGAAATGTGTTTTGGTAAAGTGTTGCTGTAGTGAAAAGAAGCAATCAGAATAGTGGAGGGGAAGAGATGTGAAAACAAGGAATGTTAAGTTTGTGTTGAGATTATGGAAAAAAATTAGCGATAATATAACTATTAGGATTGCATTCATTACTTTGCGTTTGTACAATCTCGAATAGTGTAACATGAATTTAGAGTCCTTATTGTGTAGGATGGGTTACAAATAAGTTTATCGGCAAATATGAACCTACAATGTATATAAATTTACCTTATAGACATAAGAAAGCAAATGGGAATTCAATCGGCAGTATATGATGGTACACATAATTAAAAATAGTAGATATCAATTAAGCAACTACATATTTGTGGGAGGCTGATATGATGGTAGATGTATGTTTACATTGGAACTCTTGGTCGTTACGGTGTGCTCGTGTACTTTGCTTTGTTTCTATAAAATTATAACATAGTCATAGTGAGGAAGGAGAAAAGATGGATATTTAGTGGATTAGTCGGTGAGTATCTTTAAGACTTTTGGGAACTCAAGGTCTGCAGCCTTTAGATCAGAACATTTCTCTTTTTTGTAGTGCTTGTAGGCGAATTTGGTAGTTTCTAAGGTATGATGGTCGACAAGGAGGAAATACTTAAACTGTGATGTCTCTTGATGATGTTCAATTGCAATGTTGGCGAATGTGTAGCTTGCCCTCTTTTTACACTGCTCTATGGCCATTAAGGCGGAGGTGCAGAGGTCGCGATGTTCTGCCACGTTTTGAAGTTTGCACACATACATTCCATCACATAGATGACAGAGGATCTTTGCAGTGAGTTCCTGTTTGATCGGATATATTTCTTTCGTGATATTAGAGAATGATATGGGAACAGTGCTAATACTAGAGCAACATACGCAATGGGAGGCAGCCAACAAGGAGAACTCGCCTGGATTGCGAATTGTTATCCTGGGATTTTGTTTGTTGGGTCTTTTTTACCCTGCTAGGGGCTATTATGGTTATTGATATTAGGGGCTCTCCTATAAATGATAACAGGTTTATTAGGTAGAAGTGGACAAGGAAATGGTTTCTTTTTTAAGGATGTGCCGAATGTTGGTCTAAAACATTCGTATTGTGGATCTTGATGAGTTAAATTGTGTTGATGAGGAATTATTTATTTTTGAAGTATTCTTTCCTCATTTTTCTTATTTTTCTTAGGCAATCCTTTGTGTAAGAGTATTAATCTCTTTTGCGTTTGACAGTAGTTTATCAGGGTTTTTTTTGTCTCTGAACACCTATTTTCACGAACTTCTATCTGGTGAGCACAATCGGAGTCTATCGCGTGCAATTCTTCAGTATTCTTTTGATTGACCGTATGGTATATTACAGAGACATGGTTGTGAATGTGCGCTCTTGAAAATGAAATTTATATGAATTATATCCACAAGACTTAAAAGTGAGTAGTGGTGGTAATTTGACTTGTCTTATAGCAATATTTAAATCTGAAATTCTATGGATCGGTACTTGTGTTAGTACAAAAAGAAATCCCTTATGTTTTATTATTCATGTGATTATTAAATAAAGGGATGATTCAAAAGGTCCTCCCCAGAAAATAGAGGTCATCTTATCCCTTTTTTTTAAAAAGGATTATTTAAAGAATGTTCGTTTTATAAATATTTTTCTTTCCCATAGGGCCCCCAAAGAAGATGTTGAATGCGGGGGCAATTCAGTCCCCTTTGGTGCCCGTCCGCCTGTATGGCGCTGTTTGGGAAAAAATTTTAATTTCTAAAAAAATTCAACCCCCTTTGATAAAAAAATTCTTTTTTTTGGGGGTGTAAGTTTAAAATCGTGTCTAATATGTCACTGACACCTTGAATTTCCCATGCAATTTTGGGGATTTTTAAAGGAAAAAACAGTGGAGAAAAATTTGGGCTGTGATTAAAGTATACCATTTTGGGGGGGAATTTCGGATAGGTGATGAAAGCTGCCCCGGGGTCCCTAATTTAGCTTGGCAACGGGTTACAAAGGGTTTCCCAAAAAAAGATTTTAATAGTGAAAAACGGCGGTGGCTAAATTTAAACCCTGAAATAATGGAACGACCGGGGTTGAGGTTGAGGTTTTTAAAAATTTTTGGCAGAAGTAAAAAAACGTTTTGGCTGGGTTCAAAAAGGGGAGAATTTTAAGGGGATAAAAGAGGATAAAAGTCAATAAAGGGAGATCAAAGGAAATTTAAAGGGTTTGTTTTTTTGGGCAGAATAAAACCCCCTTTTGGATAGGACAAAATAACTCAATGGTTATTGAAAAATGAAAAGGGGTTCCCCCAGCACCCAAAAAAACCTCTCTCTTCCCAATACTGTAGATCTAAAAAAATTGGGGAATCTTAATTTCCTCTCAACTTTTTTCCAAAACCCATGAGAAAATTATCCTACCCAAAGGGGGGGTTTTACTATTTTTTGCCCCAAACCAAACCAACAAACTTAATTCCTTCGATCCCTCATTGACTTTCCCCATCTCATCCGTAAACTAATTTTTGGCAAGCCCATTTTGCTAAAAAACATCCTAGGGTTTTACTAACCCGTTTAACAACTTCTCCCCTAAAATACAATAAAAGGGGAAAATCAAGATTCTACCCCTTCAATCTCAGGGACATTCCCTAAAAACTTTCCTTAATTTTGTTTGGGATGAATTAAAAAAACCCCCTTTACTCCATTTTAAAAAACAACCTTCAAAATTTTAATAAAAAACAAAAACAAAGGGCCCCCCTTTTTAAAAAAAAAATTTTTTAAAAGGGAAAAAAAAACTCCAAAGGGTTTAATAGCCCAGCAGAAAAAGGAGGGGGCACAAAAATTTTTGATTATCACGTATCAATTTTAAGGGCGAGTAATATATTAAAAGACATTTCAAAACTATGAAGTTTGTCAATTGGGATCCCTTTCCAGAGCTACAAAAAAACCCCTTTACTTTTTTTTAAATGATGCCCCCCCTGCAAAGGGTCCAATGACAAAAAAAAAAAAACTTCACCCCCAAAATTTCCAAAACCCAGCCACCCCTTTTTTTTTACTACTCCCAAAAAATTTCATAAAAACCCTCACCTCCCCCCCCGGGTCGTCCCATTTTTTCCCAAGGGTTTAAATTTTCGGGCCAACCAGCCAGTTACCCCCACTTTTTTAAATCTTTATTTGAAACCCCTTTTTTTCCCACCAGTCTCCCAAATCAACCTTGGGGACCCCGGGAAACCAGCTTATTCGTCACCTATCCGAACTTCCCCCCAAATTTATGACTATATTTTAATCACAGCATATGTACCCCGCACTTTTTTTAAAAAATATCCAAAAATTGCATCGGAACAAGGGTGCCAATGACAAAAAAACCCACAGATTTTAAATTTACCCCCCCAAAAAAAAAAAATTTTGACAAGGGTTTTAAAATTTGATATTAAAAAAAAAATTTTTTTCACCAAAAACCACGCCACCTACACCCCAGGAACAGGCACTGCCAGGGGCCCACAAAAATTCCCCCCGCAAAATGCAACATTTTCAGTGGGCCAATGAGACAAAAAAAAATTTTTAAAACCCAACGAACTTTCCCTTTCAACTTATATCCTTTATAAGACGAATAAAGATGACCTCATATGTTTTTTCGGGGCGCCTTCTAAAACTCATCCCTTTATTTATTAACCCACATGAATAATAATACAAAAGGGTTTTTTCCTTTTGTACCCTAAAACAAGTACCAATCCATTAAATTTCCTAGCTTTAATTTTTGCTAAAAAACCCAAGGGCAAATTTACCACCACAAATCATTTTAAAGTCTGGGATAGTAATTCATAAAATTCATTTCAAGAGCGCACATCCCCAAGCCTTTCCTGTCAAAAAAAAACGGTCTTTCAAAAAAATAAGGAAGAATTGCACCGAGGACTCCGATTGTGCTCCCCAATTTGTTTTTCTTGAAAAATTTTCAGAGACAAAAAAACCCCTGAGAAACTACTGTCAAACCAAAAGAGAGATTTAAATATTTCCTTACACAAAAAGGTTTGCCAAAAAAAAAAGAAAAAAAAAAGGGGAAGAGAAAAAATCCCAAAAAAAAAAATAAATTTATCCACACAATATAACTCTTTAAGATCCCAATACGGAAAAGTTTTTAGACCAACATTGGCACATCCTAAAAAAAGACCAATTTTCCTTTTGGCCAAATTCAACCTAATAAACCTGATTAAAATTTTTAAAAGAGCACCTAATATCAAAAAACCCAATAGCCCCCACAGGGTTTAAAAAAACCCCAAAAGAAACCCAGGATAACCAAATTCCGGGTAATTTCCCGGCCCGTTCCCCCTTTTGGCTCCTCCCTTTGCTTATGTTTTCTCCCAGTTAAAATTTGCACTATTCCCAAAATCCCTCTCTAATACACAAAGAAATATAAACCGGGTCAAACAGAATCAAATGGGAAAAGTTCCTCTGTCATCTAAAAAGATGGGAATTTTTGTGGGAAACTTTTAATACGTTTGGGAGAAATCCGACCCTGCACCCCCCCGCTCAATGGCCCCTAGAGGGATGGTAAAAAGAGGGGACATGCCAAAACAAATTTTCCCGACATTGCATGAACAAACATCAAAAAGACTTTACATTTTAAAATTTTTCCCCCCTTCGACTTTATACCTTTGAAACTACCAAATCGCCTACAAGCCTACAAAAAAAAGAAAAGTTCTGATCTAAAGGGTACAGACCTTTTTTTTCCCAAAGGTTTTTAATGATCCACCCAATTAATCCACTAAAAAATCCAAACATTTTCCTTCCTCACAATATCTTTTTTTTAAAAAAAATTTTGAAACCAAAAATGTAAAAACAGCACACCGTAACGGGCCAAAATTTTAATTTAAACATACATCTACCTTCATTCATGCCTCCCAAAATATGGATTTTCTTATTGTTTCTACTAAATTTTTTTTTTTATTGTACCACATATACTGCGATTTTAATTCCAATCGCTTTCTTATGTCTTTTAAATTTTAAATTTTTTTTAAAAATTGGGTAGGTTCATATTTGCCGATATACTTATTTTTTTAAACCCCCCTACTCAAAAAGGGGCCTTTAAAATTTATGTATTAAAACTATCGAAGAATTTAACAATTTGCAGTGTAAAGTAGCCCCACCAAAAGTTTTATTATCACAAAATTTTTTTTTTCCCTATTTTCCCAAAAAAACCAAACATTCCTTGGTTTTTACATCTATTCCCCTTTCTATTCTGGTTTTCTTCTTTTCACTACAGCAAAAACTTTTCCCAAAACCCCATTTTTACTATAAGCTTTTTCACTCCCTTTCTCTAAGTTTAAATTTTTCCAAAAAGAAATAAGCTCCTTCCCATTGGCCCCTTCGGATTCCCCGGGGGGTAGAAGCACCAAACAATTAATTTTTTTTTTTTTTCCCCCTGTTGGGCCGTTTATAAACCCACTAAAGAGCTTAAACCCCTTTACTACGTTTTTTCTCCATACTAAAACGCTATTGGGCCCGTTAAAATTCCCCCCTAACCCTGTAACCCCAAACACATCACACTTTGTAAATATGAAACAACTTTGCGCGGGCATCCCCCCTTCTTTTAGCGCCTTGCCAAAATTTTAATCTGAAACCCCCTTACTGATTGGTTCCCCCTTTAATCTCCCGCCTCTTTCTCAAAAAGGGGTTTTTCCCGTCCTTTTGCTTATAAACCTCTTTAAAGGAAAATTTTTTCCCTTTTGGTTTTTTATCGCAGCTAAAAATTTAAAATTTTTTCCCATCCCATGCTTTTTTTTACACTCCTATAAAACTACGTTTTCCCAAAAAGAACACCATTCATTTTTTTTTGTTTTGCACCGTTTAAATTTTTTCTAAAAGGGAAAACCCTCAAAAGTCATATTTTTCGCAGCTTCGGCTCATCGCTTGTCCCTTTTCCCACCCCTTCCCCCCGGGTCTTCTGCACCCTTTTGTTTTACATCCTGTCTTTCCCAAATTTTCTTTGATCTTGCACCACCATTTTCACGTCCTCACCCCGCAATGCAAGACAACCAATTACAGTTTAAAATTTTTTTAAAAACATACTGTGTTTTTTTCCTACAAAGTATACTCGGGTGAAGCGCGGGACACGCGCGAAACCCCTTTTTAATTCTGTTTACATGTTTTTAATTTTTCATCAGTAAAATTTCCCTAAACATTTTTAAGAAAAAAACATTTAATTGAAAGCCTTTTTTTCCTGGGCTTTTTTTATTTTTACTGCACGGCGCCCCTTTTCCCATTTCCTTTTTTTCCCCCTTTATGATTTATTCTGTGGGGGACGGGGGAAAGGGAGAGGTTTTTCCCCGCTGTTTTTTGGAATGATTTTGGGAAATGAAAAAACTAAGTGAAAAAACCAAAAGGTTAATCTAAATTTCCTTTGCTCTCCTTAAAAACACTTTGTTTTAAAGGAATGGGCATTTGACATTTTGGGGCTCTGGGAAAGATGGGTGATTTTTTTCTCTGTCTCCTCACACACATGATATATCCGCAGAAATTTTTAAACCCTGACCTCTACAGATTCAAAAAACAAAACTATAAAAGCCCTTTTTTTTTGTTGTGTTTACATGGGACTTCCCCATCTCACAAGTTTTTTTACGGGGACCCTTTGCTTCTGTCTCACAAAAATTTTTTATGTGGGAAATGAGATAGAACTTACCCGGTCCGCCCCAGTAAGACTGCACCTCCCTTACCGGGAAAATCCCGTTATTTCTTTCGGTTTTTTATGGGGCTGGGACATAGATAAATGTGGGTCTGCCCATGCAAGACGCACATCTACATGGGACCGCTGTGTTTTTTTCTTTCTGTTTTACCCGGGGCTTTTCCCCCATAAAAATTTCGGGGGCCCCCCTGAAAGCAAGACTGCACCCTCTTTTTATGGGGCTGTTTGTTTTGGGCCCTTCCCGTTTTATTGGACTAAATGGGCAATTTTACATTCAGATTCCCGGGAAACATGGGTGATTTTTTTTTTTCTCTCTCGTGGGACTAAAATGGGCATTTGACATTAGCTGGGCTCAAACCTGACCTTGGCTCAAACACTGTTGCTAAGCACAAATAAAGCAGCCCATTCTCTTAAACCATAGCACTTTGCTAATGGTAACCAGGGACATACATGCTTAGACTTTTGGTCCCCTCATTTTAAACAATCCCTTTAGACCAGCCCAAGTCTTAACCTGGGCAAAGAGTGTTAATTCTGTTTTTAATGCAGAATATCCTGATAAACTGGAAACTATATAAGACAATAATGAACAAAACATCAGAGGTAGTCAGAAATAAGATGAAGGCCCTTCATATGACTTAGACTGATGCAATTATCTTATTGACTTGTCAGACTGTTTCAAAGGTAATAATCCCTCTAACCATAAAACAGCACTCCCTCAAGATACAAAGGCCTCAGGATTAGTGATGAGCGATTGTGTCAACTATCGTCATCGGGTCGATAGTCGATATCGGCAATTATCAACAAGATATTCGATAGTCGATAATAGATTATCACCGATGACCATTAACGTCTATGGGAGAGGAACAACACCTTCATTCTTACACCCAAACAGGGCTGGAGAAGCTGAAATTAACATCCACAACAGTTAAATGGATACGTGCTACATCATAGGCAACACACTTAGGTTATAAAAGTCACAGAAAAAAAGTCACAGACCATTCACTATCCCTGTCTTGTACCACAGCCTGACCCTTAAACCTGCATACCTCACAAATAAAAAGTGCCCGAAGGGAGTATGATTTGAACCATCATTTTACTTGAACTGACATTGAATATCCCTGTCCTGGAACGCAGCATGACCCTTAAACCTATCACCCACAAATTAAAAAAGTCGCCAGAAAGGCAGGAGTCTTTCAACCATCATTTTAGTTGACTGGACATTGAAATATACCTGTCCTGGGCCACAGCATGACCCCTAAACCTGTTTGACCCCCAGATTTAAAAAGTGTCAAAAAAAGGAGTCTTTCAACCACCATTTTAGTTGAACTGGACATTGACTATACCTGTCCTGGGCCACAGCATAAGCCCCAAACCTGCATGACCCCAGATTTAAAAAGTGCCGGAAATAGGAATCTTTTAACCACCATTTTAGTTGAACTGGACATTAACTATATCTGTCCTGTACCGCATTATAACCATTAAACCTGTCTGACCCACAGATTAAAAAGTGCTGGGAAAAGAAGTCTTTGAACCACCATTTAAGTTGAACTGGACATTGACTATACCTGTTATGTACCACAGTATGACCATTAAATCTGTCTGACCTCCAGATTAAAAAGTGCCGGAAAAGGAGTCTTTGAACCACCATTTTAGTTTCACTGGACATTGACTATACCTGTCCTGGGCCACAGCATGAGCCCCAAACCTGCATGACTCCCAGATTTAAAAAGTGCCGCAAAAAGGAGTCTTTTAACCACCATTTTGGTTGAACTGGACATTAACTATATCTGTCCTGTACTGCATTATAACCATTAAACCTGTCTGACCCATAGATTAAAAAGTGCTGGGAAAAGGAGTCTTTAAACCACCATTTTAGTTGAACTGGACATTGACTAGACCTGTCCTGGGTAACCTACATCTGTTCAAGTCTTCCTGTACCTCCCTTGTACAATTCAGAGGAATATTTGTATCAGCTATTTTGTACATGCCAGTTTTTTAGTAGTTTAATTCTAGAAAACACATTTTTAAAATAGGATGGAATCCCACCACGTCTTTGTTTCTCTTTTTTATAATTGTATTAAATGGGTTGTCTCACTACAGGGATTACTAGCTATTTTAAAGATCTTGCAAAAACAAGTCATTTTGCAATATGTGTCCATTAACAGTGTCCTACCTATTCCTGTTTTTGACAGCACCATCACCCTTGAGCCACTTTTGACAATTGTGAAGAACAAATGTCTGTTAGAAACCACATTTTTAGAATAGGACCTGTAGTATAGCTGCATTTCACAGCAAAATGCCCCCAAAAATTCAAAACATGACGCTTGAACCACTTTTGACAATTGTGTTGGATGCAGGTTGCATTAACCACTGAAGAACAGATTGGCGACGCTGTTCGTTACTGAGATTCACAGAGCCCTGACCCAGCGATGACAGGTCTGACGGTCCTGCAATCGACGATACACTGGCTTGCTTGTTGTCGCCAGCACTGGAAGGTGCACCTTCTCTCGTACCTCTACCTCCATGTCCTACCCCCCTCTTTGCTTGCTTACCACCTGCATTTCGCTCCATGTTCAGAAAGATAAAAATTTGAGAAGGTATGGAAGAGTTTTGGAAAGTCTCTTATTAAAAGACGGCAAATCACAGCTATTCTTAAATCCCTCTAATTTCCTACAGCCAACTAGGATTAGAAACTGAAATGTTTCTTGCGAATACCTGTGAAATGCGGTCTGGTGGAAGAACCATAAGAGAAAATCAACATTGTTCCTCCTTTAGTCCCAGGGATTTACAAATGCCCAGTAGGACGAGGAATTGATAGTTTTCAACAAAATATCATACAAGTGCGCTATCTGCGCCAAACTGAGATTCACCGAGCGCAATAAAACTATTCAAAAGTTACACGGATGAGAAATTGTGTTTTTTCCAGCAATGACAAAGGAGAACAGTTGCTAGAAAATTTTTCTATCAGAATTGTCGTACAACGTGGCTATTTGAAAAAACTAGGGCTGCATCACGTGCAATACAGCTATTTAAAAACTATTCGGATAATAAAAGGTATTTTTTTGCCCCTATCAAATACACCTGCGGTGACTACAAAATTGCTGTATTCAAATTTAAGTGCAAGGTGGATCTATGAACAAAGCTGGCCTGCGCCAAAGTGAAAAAAACACCTATCTGAAATGTATACGGATAATAAAAGTGGAGTTTTGCACCTATCAAATACACCTGCGGTGACTACAAAATTGCTGTATTCAAATTTAAGTGCAAGGTGGATCTATGAACAAAGCTGGCCCACGCCAAAGTGAAAAAAACACCTATCTGAAATGTATACGGATCATAAAAGTGGAGTTTTTCACCTATCAAATACACCTGCGGTGACTACAAAATTGCTGTATTTAAATTTAAGTGCAAGGTGGATCTATGAACAAAGCTGGCCTGCGCCAAAGTGAAAAAAAACACCTATCTGAAATGTATACGGATAATAAAAGGTATTTTTTGCACCTATCAAATACACCTGCGGTGACGACAAAATTGCTGTATTCAAATTTAAGTGCAAGGTGGCTCTATGGACAAAGCTGGCCTACGCCAAAGTGAAAAAAACACCTATCTGAAATGTATACGGATAATAAACGTGGAGTTTTGCACCTATCAAATACACCTGCAGTGACTACAATATTGCTGTATTCAAATTTAGGTGCAGGCTGCACAACATACAAGTTATATTTCACCAAAAAACTGGGCAAAAAGTGTTAATAAAAACCCATTGCAATGCAGGGTCTAAACTCTAAACGCAGTCTGGGCTGCACAATATCCAAACTCCTTTAAAGAGCCTGTCTGTCTGTCTGTCTGTGTTCGCCCGCAGCCCCCGAACAACCCCCCCACCGCCTCCGCGGCTGTACAGCGCTAGATGCTCCTTTAAAATTCTCAGCCTAAGTAACTAAATCTGCAAATCCCTAATCTACCTAAGTTCTAATGTTCACAGCTAAAAGCATAGATGTCTGTGTGAACAAATAGAACAGTTTCGCTGAGCTGTTTTGACAGAGACCGAGCACACGTCCTGCTCTTATGAGACACAGACACACACTGATCATGAACAGGAAGTGCTGTACTATGTAAAACGAGGTCATGTGATTTTTCCAGCCAATCGCAACCATACACATCCCAGTCATGACGTCGCACAGCCAGCTCACCCGGCTCTATTCTGTAAGCTGATTTGCTGGCCGCCAAAATGACAGGAAGCGCTGAAAATGGCGCAATATTAATAGATTATGCGCAGATTTTAACCTAAATTATCACGTGATCGAAAAAATCCGATCAACATAAAAACCGTGCCGATTTCAACTTTGTCGATAATAATCGCTCAACACTACTCAGGATACCTCTGCCTGCTCCAGTAAGATGGGGAATAGGAGTGCAGGTCAGGCTAGACAGGTGCTGGTAGTTGGGGACTTCATTATTAGGGGAATAGACAGAGCAATCTATCACAAAGACCGGGATCGTCGAACAGTATGTTGTTTACCTGGGTCACGAGTTCGACATATCTTGGATCGGGCTGACAGATTGCTGGGTGGGGCTGGTGAGAATCCAGCTGTCATGGTCCACATTGGCACCAATGACAAAGTTAGAGGTAGGTGGAGTGTCCTTCCAAATTATTTCAGGGACTTAGGCCAAAAGCTCAAGGCAAGGACCTCCAAAGTAGTAGTTTCAGAAATATTACCTGTTCCACGAGCCACACCAGAGAGGCAGCGGGAGATCAGAGAGGTGAATAATTGGCTCAAAAATTGGTGTAGGAAAGAGGGATTTGGGTTTTTGGAGAACTGGGCTGACTTCTGTCTTAGTTACAGACTCTATGCTAGGGACGGGCTGCACCTACATGGGGAGGGTGCAGTTGTATTGGGGGACAAAATGGCCAGGAAGTTGGAAACGTATTTAAACTAGGGACTGGGAGGGAGGGTAACTACACATATAGCATGCAAGATAGTGAAGATAGAGAGCTGGGAATTAGTAATAAATCAGGGGGTGGAGTGGAGGGAGGATGGCAGTAATAGTTAATAATGACAGGGATAAAATAAAATAAAAGAGCAGTGAGACCGTGGAACTCTCTGCCAGAGAAACTTGTCATGGTGACTTCACTAACAGAGTTCAAAACGGGTCTGGATACATTTCTAGAGTGTAATAATGTAATAAGTTAAAGTGACCAGGATTCTGGAGAAGGGTCACTGATCCAGGGATTTATTCTGATTGCCAGATTGGAGTCAGGAAGGAATATTTTCCCTAAAATGAGGACAATTGGCTCTTGCCTCATTGGGTTTTTTTTTGCCTTCCTCTGGATCAACACAATAGCACAGTAGACTGAACTGGATGGCTGTCTATCTTTTTTCGGCCTTACAAACTATGTAACTATGTAACAATAGTTTCATCATACAATGGTCTCTCCTGTCACATTCAATATTGAGTCTTGTTTCAAGATAGAATGTCACAGACATGGCTGATTCGTGATAAATGTGATTGACTGGAAGATTCAGCTAATTATCTTGGACATTTTAGTAGCAAAACATCTCTATTAGTGCAGTACCTGCAGTGATTGGCGGCCTCTCTACGATACAGTGTGGTACTGTCATGGGGCTCAGTGCCGCGGCAACCTGCGGCCGTCCCCCTGCGCTTACGGGGTCCGGCGCAGGTGCCGCTGCTGCCTGCAGCCGTTGTTCTTCTGCCCTTGGCCCAAAAACCCCGTACTCACCAGTCCCCGCTCCCGTGCTTCCTCCGTCTGGCTCTGACAGCCGCCGCGCGCGCGCCCTAAGCAGCGTGTACGCGCGCGGCGGCTGTCAGAGCCAGACGGAGGAAGCACAGGAGCGGGGACTGGTCTGGATTTAAAGGGCTAGCGCGCCGGTAATTGGCCGTCGCCGGCCGCTGACCCTATTTATAGTGCATGCCTCCTACACTCACTGCCAGTTCGTTGGTGTGTGTTTGGAGTGCCTAGTCTGTATTTAGAGTCCGTCTTGTCTTCCCGTGTACCAGTCTGCCTGCTTACGTTTCCTGACCTTGCCTGCTTGCCGCCTGCCCTGACCTTCTGCTAGTCTCTGACCACAAACCTCTGCCGCCCGTCCTGACCTCCTGCCTGTCCCCGACTACGTCTCCGGATTTCGATTCTGTACCAGGCATTACCCCGGCCGCCGCCGCAAGCAAGTCACATCAGGGGTAGCGACCTGGTAGCCTCACGCCGCAGCAAGTCCATCCCGCTTTGCGGCGGGCTCTGCTGAACACCGGGGGCTACTTAGACGCCGCTCCCTGGAGTGGCTTAACTACCATCGCTTGCGGTGGTCCAGCGAATCCACCCCTGCATTACAGGTACTACATGTTCTGTACTGATCTTCACATGTGAGCTGCTTTTTTGGGCACCGGGTGAGGACCCCATTTTCCTTTTTTGGGTATGTTGTGTACAAAGTTCCTTACCCAAAGAAGCTCCTGTCCTCAAAACAAAAGTAATTTCCAGCTTGTAGAAGCTCTTTCTGATGTTATAGGTAAAGTCTTGCTTTATCTGTATTTGTATCTACTTAATTTTCCTTAATCTTCATGTTGTATTATATTGGGTGACATTTTGGGGCTTTGGAACCAATGACCAGTTTTTCATAGAGTTATGGTTTCAACATACCATGGTCGACCTGGAACCAATTAATATTGTATGTTGAGGGAGCACTACATATTTATAATGGTTGGTCCTCATTATTGTTGCACTGCAGATTCAGGTTGGGTTGATTCGGCCTGACCTGAATTTTGGGTGTCCCATTGGCAGCCTGTAGGAAAATAGGTCAACTACTTATACACTTTTTCCTGCTGACTGACAGACTTCAGATAGGTTGCGTGATTTTCGCAGGCTGCCAACTGATTGCCCAATATTCAGGTCAAGAAGATTCAGAGGCACAACAACAGTCCTCATTATAATTTTCACAACTTTGTTCACAGTCATGCTAATAGCAAATTCTCTTCTTTAAACCTGATGTATATTTTCTTATCACACCATATTATACCAAAAAGAAGTTTTAGAAACTTTTGTGGAGTTTACCACCCTGGGTAGCTGCTCCATGAAATAGGGGCAGTTAATTATTAATCAAAAGGTGATCGTCATGGCAGATCTATGCCCTTCAGGCAGGATGCTCAGTATGAGAAATGGAAGCAAAGCATTGTATGAGATTTCTATACAACTCCTCTCTGTTGGTTGCATGTTACTGGCACATTCAACTGTGCTGCAAATACTCTCACGAAACATCTTGCTCCATTTATCTGCTGCCAAAAAACGTTAAGAGTTGAAGTTTACAGAAAGGATAATTAATTACTTGATTTTTCTTTTGGGTTAATACTCATATTTCATTCTACTAATAAAGTCAAGCCCAAGTTTTCTTCTTCATAGCTAACGATCCGTCACCCACTGACCATCATCAGTGATTAACTGTACTTATGGGGCTTCAGAGAGGGGCTAGATGGCTGCAGTAATTTTAACCCTTTTGTACCCTAGGTACTATTAGTGGTATTGTAATAAGTCTGGGGGTGACCATAACAGACAGTGCAATCATATAACACAAGTGCTGCAGGTTACAGTTCTCAGAAAAAGGCTGTACCTACTGCTACAGATGCAAGTTTATAGATTTGTGCACTACCTCTGTAACAGTAAGTATAGACATTTTTCTGAGGTCTTTAAAGGGGTTTGCCGAATGGCAAAATCCCTTCAAAAGTCAGCTCTTAGTTTGCGAAAAGCCGGCTTCAGAGAAAGGGGAGATGTCTCTGTTTGCACATTTCTCCCCATTCATTTCTATGGGAATTCTGGAAATAGTCAAACGAGAATGTTTGGGTATATTCAGAACCCCCATTAAAATGAATGGGGGAAAGCGGCACAACTACGGTCATCTTCCCATTCTCTGAGACAGGCTCGTAGTGTGCTAGGAGCTGGCCTCAAAAAGCCGCCACCCCTTTAAGTAAATAATGTCCCTTTTTTTATTTGTAAAGTAAGTGTAGGGACAAGTTAAAGAGGATCCTTAACGTGAAATGTGAGCTTGCATATTTTGGCCAAAATTTCAACTAATACCTCATGTTTCATATCTTTTTACAAGATGAAGTTTTGCCTTGGAAAGCAGGGGGTGTCATCATTTTGTGTTGGGCACTTGGAGTATGTTGGACAACCCACCCGATTGAATAGTATGGGCCTCACCAACAGGTAGTAAGCCAGATTGGCGAACCGTATGTAACTGTATGACTCAGCGGGCCCGTTTAAAGCTTTTGGGGCCCCCGGGGCAGAGCTGTGACTGGGCCCCCCAACCAATGAACCACTCTAGGTAAAAATATTACTTCAGATAACAAATTTAACCTGCAGCACCGCCATTAAAGACCAATGGGGTCAGCACCAGCTCAAGTCCCCAACACATGATGTGACTATGCACTGATCCAATAGAGACACAAAATAACCCCTAATCAGGGACTCACGGGAAACCCTCTCTGATCAGTTGTTCTCTGAATCGTTTTTCCTTTTGCCCCCTTTCCCGTCCACCCCACCATGATGATTCCTGGGCTGCAACTCTCTCTGCAGAAGAACACCCCAAAACTCTTAGACTTTACTTTATCAGCATTTTGCTTCGTTTCCCTACCTCTTTTTGGGCGCCCCCTTTAAAGTAAAAGGCGTAATGTTCCCCCCCTTAAATGGGTAGTAAGGATTGCTGCCCTTGTAGGTGGGTTTATAGCCTGTAAGGTATCACCCCCCCGTAGGTGATATAGCCTCCTGTGTATATGCCCTGTATACAGCTTCTGCGTATATCCCCCTTTATAAGCCCCTGTAGTATTGTCCTTTTATAGCCCCCTATGTATATGCCCCCCTTTTTCAGCCCCCCTGTTATATGTCCCCCTTTTTTTTTTAGCCTCCTGTAGTATTTTTTCCCCCTTTTATGCCTCCCATTGTTTAGATCCCCTTTTTAGCCCCAGGGGTGTATTTAAATCTTTTTATTGCCCCTTGTTGTTATAGTCCCCCTTTTTAAAAGCCCCTTGTTGTATATAGCTCCCCCCTTTTTATAGCCCCTCTGTTCTACATAGCTCTCCCCCTGTACATGTCCCCTCCGTGTAATAGTCCCCATCCACTGTACAAATCTTCCTGTTGACATAGTTCCCCCCTTTTATTGCCCCCCCTTTTATATAGCCCCCCTTGTATTTGTCCCCCTTTGTATTTAAATCCCCCCCTGTAATTTTATTTCCCCCCCCTTGTATATAGCTCCCCCTTGTATAGCTCCCCCTTGTATATAGTTTCCCCCTCTATATAGCTCCCCTGTTGTACATAGTTCCCCCCTGTATATAGTTTCCCCCGTATTTAGTCTCCCCTTGTATATAGCTCCCCCCCTTTTACTAGCTCCCCCCCAATGTAATAGCTCCCCATCCATGTACTAACTCTTCCGTTGTACATAGTTCCCCCCTGTATATAGCTCCCATCCACTGTACATAAATCTTCCCGTTGTCATAGCTTCCCCCCCTTTTATAAGCTCCCCCCCCTGTACATAGTCCCCCCCCACTGTACTGCTCCCCCTCCGCTGTACATAGCTCCCCATCCACTGTACATAACTCTTCCAGTTGTACATAGCTTCCCCCTTGTATATAGCTCCCCCTTGTATATAGCTCCCCCTTGTATAGTCCCCCCTCTTGTATATAGTTCCCCCCTGTATATAGTTTCCCCCCTTGTATATACCTCCCCCCTGTATATAGCTCCCCCCCCGTATAGTTCCCCCCCTTTTATATGTTTCCCCCTCTTATAGCCCCTGTTGTTATGTTCCCACTGTATATAGCTCTCCCCTGGTATATAGTTTCCCCCTGTATATAGCTCTCCCCTTGTATATAGTTCCCTCCCCCTTGTATATAGCTCTCCCCTTGTATAGTTCCCCCCTTGTATATAGTTCCCTCCCCCTTGTATGTAGCTCCCCCCCCCTTGTATGTAGCTTCCCCCCTTGTATATAGTTTCCCCCTTGTAATAGCTTCCCCCCTTTAATTTTGCTCCCCCCCCCCTTTTATATAGTTCCCCCCCTTTATATGTTTCCCCCTTGAATTGCTCCCCTTGTATAGTTCCCCCTTTGTATATAGTGTCCCCCTGTATATAGCTCCCACGTTGTATATAGTTCCCCCCTGTATATAGCTCTCCCCTTGTATAGTTCCCCCCTGTATATAGTTCTCCCCTTGTATAGTTCCCCTCCTTGTATATAGTTCCCCCCCTTGTATATAGCTCTCCCCTTGTATAGTTCCCCTCCTTGTATATAGTTCCCTCCCCCTTGTATATAAACCCCCCCTTGTTTTTTCCCCCCCCCCCCTTGTATATAGTTTCCCCTGTAAAAAAAAAAAAAAAGTATGAAAAAATCCCCTTACCTTTCCGGCCCCCGTTGATCCGCGCTTGGGAGCTCGTTTCCGGGGGGGTGGGGGGGTTTCCCCCCTATTTTGGACGGGGTCGCCCGGACGTTGTCCTGGGTTTTCTAGGCTGGAAAAACCCCTTTTCTCCGGCGTAGGAAAAAACAGGACGCAGGAGGCGATGGGGAAACGCTTCCTGGCCGCTTAAAAAGCGGCGGGGCGGCGGTCCTGCGACGGCCCCAGCCCGGACCCACGAGGGGTGTGCTCCTGTGAAGGTTGGAGTGCCCCGAGAGCCCTGGCGGGGGGGCCCCCGGGCAGACCTACTGGCCCCCAAGGAAGATCGGCCCCGGACTCGGGCTATCTCTTCCCTTGGCGGGTTTGGTGGTGCCCTTTGGGGCCCCCACAAGACTGGAGGCGCATAAAGTATCATTCTAGCGTTGCAAGCGCCTCGTTAGGAGGCGCAAACATATCATTGCTTCATATTAGTGCGCCCTTTTTTGGGCCTTCAATGGTTTTACCTGGCCTAAAGCGCTTAGTTTTGATGACAAACCCTTTTT